>APFE030608640.1:0-19592 GCA_000404065.3 Pinus taeda | reverse complement strand
ATGATTAAAGAGGTCCTCGTCAAATGGAAAGACACCTCTCCGGAAGATGCAACTTGGGAACCAGCTACTATTCTTCAGCAGTTTCCGCAGCTTCAGCCTTGAGGACAAGGCTAGTCTTAAGGGGGAGGGCATGTTAGGGTCCCACCCTAACCCCTTATTCATGTCATGGGATCACGTCATAGTCAAGAGTCAATAAAGCCCATATTAATATTTGTAAGTGGTTAACCCGCAATTAATGAAGGGACCACAGTTAGTTGCAAATGGGCGATAGTATTAAATAAAGGGTAAATGGGCGGTAGTATTAGATAGATGGTATTAATAAAACCCACGGTATTGACCCGTGGTATTGCATGTATGAGTCATATATAAAGGATAGAGACTCCCTGCGAGGAGTATCGTGTCTTGTTTTGTAATCGAGCTCTGCTCTATTGGAGGTTGCCCCCTCGAAGAGGCCTGTGAACATTTCTCTCTGAGTAATAAAATTATTGCTATTCTATGTTCTGGGTATATTTTCTTCGCATATTCTGTGTTCTGGGTATTTTTTCTCGCATATTCTCGTTCGGTATTACTTTGTAGGTTAAGAAGCATAACACATTTTTCCCATCAAGGAGGAAATTTTTGCTATGATCATGAGGGCAATGTTACCTCTAAAATCTGTGTTCAAAGATATAGAAAGTTCAGACATTTAGTATGAACCCTAGGGCAACTTGATGACATCAACCATCCCTCGTGTCCTCTAAAATCTGTGTTCAAAGATATTGAAAGTCCAGACATTAAGTATGAACCCTGGGGAAACTTGATGACATCACCCATTGTCCCCTCGGTGATTGTCCTCCTCATATTAGGCCGTATCTCCTTTGGGACAAGGGGAGAATCCCTAATAAGTAATAAGACTACATACCCTTTCCTCTAAATGCTGATATCAAAATCAGATCTGCAGAATGATAATATTTTGAGTCTTTTTAGATATAGAATGGGAATCCAAGCAAGACCTAGTGCCTTGTCCTTGGGCTATGGAGTTGAGGTGATGAATAGAACTTGCAAAAAGGTCAGGCAAACATGATAAAACCACCAAACCACAAGAATTTATCATATAGATGTAATATGTATGTAACAGCCACACAAAATGTCAAGCAGAGACAGGTCACAGAACACATCCATAGAGTTCTGGTAACTACATAAGAGCCTTCTTGATGATGACATCTTGGTGGAGGAGATGTTACTTGGAGATGTACCCATGCACTTTGATGATGTTCCTTGGAGTGAGGAGCACTGTTGTGTTGAAGAATCTAGGGCAAATGTAGTTAATGTGATTCTTCTTAGCATGATAACTATTTGTGAGGTGCTTTCAAATTTTCTTCTTATACCAATCTTCACTTATTATTATTAGAGTGTGTTTTCTTTAGTTCATCAAATACCTACCAAAACAAAGAGACAAGAACACAAGATGTTGGCATTCTGCCAGGGCCAAAACCTCTACCTCTTGGAGACGAAAACCCGCGCAAAATTCTTCTTATAGAGATTCCAATTGATGAATACCAAGACCATGACCTTTGACCTATTAGGTCACTCCTGACCAAGACACCAATCCTCTTTCTTTGTCAATGTTGAGCTCCTCATCGTTGCTGCACCATTACTGCTCCACTTCATTACTGCTGTAACATCTTTGTTGTCCCTTCACCAAGGTCTTCATCAACTAGATCTCCATGTTGAGATATGTGTTGGAGAGCTGCCTTTTTATCCATCGAGATCACGACTATCTCATCATAGCCTTCACCGAGATCATAACCATGATAGTATCATGTCTGCACCTTGACCGAGAATGTGGCTATGTTTATCATGATTGCACTGAAGTCTTGTATTCACCGAGATCTTACTTGTCATGGCTATGCCGAGAATATATCATTGTAGGATTACTGACTTCTTATCATGATTATGCCGAGATTGTGTGGGACTGCATACCCCTATCATACTCATCCAAAAACCATAGAGTTCTTCTCCTAACCGAGGTACTGTACAGCTCCTTCATCCAATATTCCTGTAACCCCGAACTTGACTGAGACTTCAGAGAGGTGTCTGAGTATGTCACTGTAATTATGACTGAGATTTCAGAGGTACTGTACTTGACCGAAGTTTCAGAGCTATCCAAAAAAGTATCACTGTAATTCTGAACTTTACCCGCCTATTTATAGTTGTTATGTCTCCATAAATAAACCGACATGTACATTAAACCGGTGTGTCTCCTTTTATGAGCCGACTTGATAGTTATATATGTATTGAGGCTGACCTAACTATTCTTTTTCATCGTTTAGCTTGAAGACTTCTTCTTGTGCTTGTCTTAGAGGATTGTGCTTGTCTTGGAGGGCTACTTCTCATTTCTATAGACTCATATTTTTCTCATACTCAAGAAGAGCTTCTTAATACATGACATTGACTCTTTGACTTATCCTAAGGCTCTCAATGGGAGCTGCTAATAAATAAACCCCTTTCTCATGAAACCCATGCAGCAAGGCATAATAAATTCATTTTCTTATAAATCATAATTACAATGTCAGGAAGACCAAACCTAGTTACACCTTCTTCAACACTCGCTCCTAACTAGGGAGGTATTCATGATGGTACTTGGTTATTCTCAATTTGAAGAATTTCTCATAAGAAGAATCGGATTGGTAACCCATCTGTATAGCATCATAGTAACCAACATTGTTTCCACAGCAAGGCCTTGACTAGCAGCTCTATCTCTCATCAGATCAGAGCACAATGTTGGCGAGACCAATGACTATAGACACCTTCATCATTGTCTCTCAAGGTACATACCTACCCGGGCGTTCACTGCGTATGACCTTCTAGGACTATTCTTATTTTGGGTTCCCGGCCCTGAAAGAATATCGGTCCTCTTGCCTACTCTTGTCTTGGATGCCCTACACATCCTCAAAGAGCATCAGATGCCATATGATTACCCAATTCTCCATTCTTTCTTCCAAAGTGAAGACAAGAATGTTGTGTCTATCTCTCCCTCTCTACTAGGGAGGATATCATGTGTCTACATTTCTCTTCATGGCCTTCACCTAGACTTACGGTTGTTAGTCCTGGTCTAGTGCATGACACATGAAATAGAAAAACACAACTGTCACTCCTTTTTAATCAAGGGTGATCCAATCCAAGCTCCCTCTTGATCAGGGACTTGTCAGAGCTCCCTCTTAGTTAGGGACTCTTCTATACATCAACAACTTCTTCTTCGTGGGTCCTTTGGCTGCTTGATCAACTTCTCTCCTTGATGTCATGAAAATCAGTTGAGCTTCTTCCTTGTAGGGCAATAGCCATTGATCACTTTCCTCCTTAGTTCATCATGTCATTCCTTTCTTCATGGAAAGTGGCCTTCTTCATATCTGGAACCTTTGTTAAATGACTACTTATTTCTCATCATGCTTCTTCCATCCACCACATGAATGCTAGTTGTAATTGTATTTACAGCTCTTGTTTGAGTAACCCTGCATTATCCAGATATTATTCAAGAAATCAAAACATCATATTAAATCCAATCATACCTTACAAGATGGCTCTTCATCATGGCATCTTCCTGTAGCTATCTACATGTTGACACATCTCACAAAGATATCCATTGTCAAGGTTTTTCATCTTTTCCATCACAGTCTTCATATCTTTTCAGGAGATTTCTTAGCCAAGTCTTCTCAGTCTTTTGGATGTTGATTGCCTTCATCAGGGTTGCATATCTTACTATCTCTTTGATCCGAATTGGATCCATAAAATACTATTAAAGAACCATGGTTGTATCAGGTCAGGACAAATCTCTAAAGAATTCCAAAACAGCGATCAAAAACACCCTGAACCAGTGGCAGTGGCAGCCAACGTGGAACGACGAGGACCTCGGTCAAAGCGCGCTGATCAAGGCCCATGGAGACTACGCAGGAGGTCAAAGTAGCCCCTGGGAGCCCCGGATCGGGAAAAGGACGTGGATTTTGATGCGCATCGTTGGGAAAATAGGGCCGAAATGGGGGAAGCCCTAGCACTTGGACGCATGGCGAACCGGAGGACCGAGGGTGGAAAAGGAAAAAGCGCTAATTGTACAAGGCGGGACCTGTGCTCTGGAAAACCGACGGTATTGATCGGGGCACCCTCAAATAGTAAGAGGTTTGGACAAAAGCGGAGCGATCCCACTCAACGATCGACGCGTGGTGGTGGAGGTGAGAGAAAACCACCGTTGATCGCGCGTTATCGGTCGAGCAGGTCAACCACGCGGGATGTGCGTACGATGTTGGATCTTGGGGACCCAGATCGAACGGCTGAGATTACGCCCGATGGAGGAAGCGGAATCGACGAAGGAATACGCCGTGATTTGTAAGGATTTGGGATCCGTTTGACCACCGCAACCGACGAAGCAGGCTGGCGCCGTTTAGAGGAGGACATGTGCCACTCCCTGAGCGTTCATGATGACGCCGAACAAGGAACTCCAAGCGCAGTTGCAGAAGGTGAACTGATAGAGGTGGAAGAGGAACCGAACAGGCATTGGAATGAATGGCTAAAAGCCATGAACAGAGACAAATATAAAAGAGTTGGAGTCAGTCAGAGTGAAACCAGAGAGGAGGACTGAACAATGAGAGACAGAAACCAGAGAAGAAGGCAGCTAAGCAAAAGCAGAAAGAGACAGAGGGTCGAGCTGACCAGCGACAACATCGAGCACTAGAGAGCTTGAGTGATTCAAGCCATCCCATAGAGGAATCTGTCCGGACTGAGCACCACATTTGGCTCTTTCCACTGTAGACCCGAAGGTCACAGAGCTGGTAGGAAGTATAAAAGTCTATGTACTCCAGTGGCTTGGGGAATCCAAGAACCACCCTGGCAAGCAAAACTTGCTTTAGGAGAACTCACATTGAATCCCTATACTGTAATTCTTTGCTTGAAACACAATAAAATAAGGCCACCACTGAAGCTAGACCGGAGATGTAGCCCTGGAGAATAGGGTGAAATCCTTATTAAATTCTTGTGTTCTTGTATTTGCTTACTGTATTTCTCTGTTGTCTTTCCATTCAATTGTCTGTGTATTGGCAATCTGATCGATCCGTTGCTTAAATAACATAGACACACACACCAGCATATGAGTCTGTAATACCTTCATTTAATAAATCTTTAACTGAGGTCACTCATAGGGTGATTATCAGATCACTCTTCCTTCCTCACACATTTCATTCCCAGTAGCTTTCAATCAGAGTTTCTTCATGGTAGTCAACCACCTCATACTTCATATGAGGACATATTATGTTGATTTCATCTAGTATGACCTATATCTTCCTGCATCCTTTCAGAGGAGGAGATTCTTTTTCTTCTTGATCATGCTTCTTAAGATAGAAGAAATGATCCATGTTACCTGCAACCATATGACATGGCATTATAATATTAAACACAAGCATACATACCTTATTTTACCTTCAGCTCATCGAGGCTTCTTCCAACAGCTTCCTTGATTGAAAAGATCATCAATCCCATGATCTGCTTCATGTCATCACATCATCATCTCATGGATTCCATAAGTTGGAATTCTTGTTGAAACACTTGCTTCCTCTCTAGATTAGTGAACCCTCTGATGAGGATTCCATGAGAGAATTTTTAGGATCTTGTATATCCCCAACTGGCAGATGTTTCCTTTTTGACTTGATGTATGATGAGCCTTGTCCTAGATGACTCTTTCCTTCAATGTCCACTGAGGTTCCCAGGAGCTATATCCTTCATGTGTTGTCTGTCATGGATTTTGTTCTTCATGATTCCCATGGTGATGTCACGAGCTCTTGTTTCTAATGCTTCCATGATGCCATGATGCATCTTATCGTCATTGTCATATCTTATAACAAAAGCTTATGATAGGACCGTTTTGTGAGGGATACCATCTTACTCATAGGAGAGATTTGTTACTCCTCTTTTCTTGGCCTTTTTCTTTAGCTTCCTCCATCTATCTGGTGATATGAGCTTCCAAAATCTTTCCATAGCATTGAATCTTAGCTATACTTATTTTTTCTTTCTTAAGGACCAATCTTGCCTTTCCTTTCTGCACATGGTTGAGATCTTTTAACCTTCAATACTTTTTCCATCAACTTGTCTTTCTCTATTTAGCATAGAGACCATAAGTTGTAGAGTGAGGTAAATTTCTTATCCCATGGATATTTGTTACCTTGATTATATGTTAGTCCATTATAGATCAATGGTGGTTATCTTCCTTCCTAGATCTTGTAGATGAGACCTTATGAAGATATCCTACATCCTTTCATATCCTTTACTTTCATGTAGATCAGATTTCATGTGACCTTCTTCATTGCACATTCAGAGAATGAGTTTATCATCTTTATTACTTTGATGTCTCCAATATTGCAATGTGAAGGGATCTTTCATAAGTATCCCTTTCCATAAATTCAGAGGAGACCTTTTGATATGTTTAATGACTCCAGCTACTTAGAGGACTATTTCTATCCTCCTTCTTCAAGCAAGGAATTTTGATGACCCATCAACCTATAGATGTCCTTCCAATTCATGAAGTCATTTAACCAAATTTGATTATAGAATGAAAAGATACTTACTTGTCATGTGAAGATGAAATCTTCACCTTGATTGCTTTGATGATGGTTGAATAAGATATATGATGTCTTCTTCTTGAATGATCTTCGTTCGAATGAGAAATCCTTTTCTTAATAGAAAAGGTTGCTTCTTTTTGATAGGGATGATTTGCTGCTTCCTTGGATGACCTTCTTCTCGGATAAGGAAATGATCCTTGCTTGATTATAACCTTGAAGACGACAATGCCTTCTTGCCTTCAATATGTTTTGCCTTCTTTTGTAGAGTAGGTCAGGATTGCTTCAATCTTTTCCAAGATGATGAGATCTTTATTTTGAGGTCCTTTGAGTTTCATAGCTTTGTAGATATCTTCATGAGAGTCTCGGTGGTCTTTGAATGATGGTTGTGGAGACATAAGTTCTTGCTGTTGTAGACTTGATCCTTTAATCTTGACAAAGCTCTTCAACTTGCTTTGATGCCCTTCTTGAAGACTGATCCTTGTATGTCTCTTTTGCTGCCCTTCCTTTGACTTTAGCACCTTATCTCTGATACCATGTTGAGGAATCTAGGGCAAATGTAGTTAATGTGATTCTTCTTAGCATGATAACTATTTGTGAGGTGTTTTCAATTTTTCTTCTTATACCAATCTTCACTTATTGTTATTAAAGTGTGTCTTCTTTAGTTCATCAAATAGCTACCAAAACAAAGAGACAAGAACACAAGATGTTGGCATTCTGTCGGGGCCAAAACCTCTCCCTCTTGGAGAGAAAAACCCACACAAAATTCTTCTGATAGAGATTCCACTCGACAAATACCAAGACCATGACCCTTGACCTATTAGACCACTCCAAGACCAAGACACCAATCCTCTTTCTTTGTCAATGCTGAGCTCCCCATCATTGCTGCACCATTATTGCACCACTTCATTGCCACTATAACATCTTTGTTGTCCCTTCACCGAGGTCTTCATCAACTAGATCTCCATGTTGAGATATGTGTTGGAGAGCTGCATTTTGATCCATCGAGATCATGACTGTTTCATCATAGCCTTCACTGAGATCATAACCATGATAGTATCATGTATGCACCTTGACTGAGAATGTGATTGTGTTTATCATGATTGCACTCAAGTCTTGTATTCACCGAGATCTTACTTGTCATGGCTATGCCGAGAATATATCACTGTAGGATTACTGACTTCTTATCATGATTATGCCAAGACTGTGTGGGACTGTAATATGTATACCCCTGTCATACTCATCCGAAAACCATAGAGTCCTAACCGAGGTATTGTACAACTCCTTCATCTAATATTCGTGTAACCTTGAACTTGACTGAGAATTTAGAGAGGTGTCTCAGTATGTCACTGTAATTATGACTGAGATTTCAGAGGTACTGTACTTGACCAAAGTTTCAGAGTTATCCGAAAAAGTATGACTATAATTCTGGAATCTGAACTTTACCTGCCTATTTATAGTTGTTATGTCTCCATAAATAAGCCAACATGTACACTGAACTTGTGTGTCTCCTTTTATGAGCCCACTTGACAGTTACATATGTATTGAGGCCGACATGACTGTTCTTTTTCATCGTTTAGCTTGAAGACTTCTTCTTGTGTTTGTCTTGGAGGATTGTGCTTGTGTTGGAGGGTTACTTGTCATTTCTATAGACTCATATTTTTCTCATGCTCAAGAAGAGTTTCTTAATACATGACATTGACTCTTTGACTTATCCTAAGGCTCTCAATGGGAGCTGCTAATAAATAAACCTCTTGCTCATGAAACCCATGCAACAAGGCATAATAAATTCATTTTCTTATAAATCATAATTACAATGTCATGAAGACCGAACCTAGTTACACTTTCTTCAACATGTTGGACCTACTTTGTCGCTTGATGGAGATGCCCGTTTTGGAGGAGTTTTCGTGTTGGAGAGCCTTTCCTCCCACACTTGTGGAGTATTTAGGACATTATTACCATGATTTAGCATTTGTAAAGCTATCTTTAAGTCCGCTTGTGACCTATTAGCCTTGTTGAATGCTTCAAGCAAACTCTTAGGGATTTTTCATTGTATCTTAGTGACAAATGACTTGGTTGCCCTCATATAAATAGAGGGAAGTCATTTTTATTTGATCGTCATCACACACACTCATCTCTCTTCTCTTGATTGAGTGCACATTGGATTTTTTCTCTTTCTCTCTTGGACGCAATGGATAAATATTGGTGCAAAATGACTTGGGGAGAATATTTTACATGGAGAGACTCTCTTTTGGATTGATGAAGTGATTCTTATTCAAATTGTGTAAGTTTAATGCTATCTTCATCCATTTTGCATGCTATTTTCTGAAGGGTTTGTCTTGTGCCATATTAAAAAGTGCAATATTTTTCATGAACTCAAGAATCCATCAAAGGAAGTTGTTTTCATGCATCCTTTGAATTTAAATCTCTCATGAAAGAAGTTGCTAGGATTTCTAAGAGAAGCAAATTAGGCTTCCACCCTCTCTATCCAAGTCCTTCCATCATTGACCTTGCCCTAATTGATTCCATTTCCCTAAGAGACTCCATTGCCCAATTAAATTTTCTCTTTTCTTTATTTCTTGGTAATTGGTGTTAGGGTTTGGTCTAAATCCAAATTTTATAGCAATTTTACATCTATATGTTATTGCTCTATTGGTAGGAATTTCATTTAATAAATTAAGAAGGGAAAATCTAGCATTAGTTGAGTGTTTTACCCCTCAAAATAGGGCTGTCATCTAGATATTTATTTCTGTTACATGCATTTTCGGCCATTAAAAACCTAAAGTTGACCTATCACTCGCTTATCTCTTCTATAATCTTTAATTCTTTGTTGATCTTATCATTTAGATGATATTTCTTTGCTGTCATTTTTTTTAAGTCATTTTTTAAATTTTGTCAGTGTTTGCCAATTTTCACTAATTTATTTCTGATTTTTATGGTTTTTTCATTTTCCGAACCCTTGCCTATTTTATCTGGATGCTATTTTTTTCAACATTGTTATAGATGAAGATTCAAATCTCTTTATATTTTAGAAGATAAAATATTTACAGTTTTACTTGATGATGATACAAATTCAATCATACTAGTGCATATAACTAAAATAGCACCAAGTGCAATCCATATTTGAATAAAAAATACATCAACAAAAAGGCTCTAAATGGCCACTAGAGTCTTAAAAAGGTCATGCCACAACAAAATAACTAGTGCTACATGTACTGATCTTTTTAAGTAGAGTTACTAAGGTCGTGGCAGCCTTGCTAGACAGGTACACACAAGGAAGAGACCCACTGTCACCTCGGCCCAAGCTCCCGCTATTTAGGTTCAACACCCCCTAAAAATCCAAGGGAGGAATCCCTAAATACCCCCCAACAACTCCAGTTTATGTCCAGTGCCTTATATAGAGTCAATGGGTTTGAGGTGTTCTTTATATGTTTGATGTTCTGCATAAAAATAGTGTAGATTTCTAACAACGAATGTTAGTAGCCAAAACAACTCAAATATATGACGTGACATACGGATTTTGGTATACTAAATTTATCCCAACCAAAAATGTAATTTTTTATCAGTTTTTATGTTTTTTTAAGGATTTACAAGTGAAAATAATGTTGAATTTTCTACAAGATGCACAATAGAAACCAATTTTCTGATCTAATAATTACTACCTAATGATATTCAAACAATTTGTCTGATGCCACTGATATCATTTGTTGATTTGGGGTAGCATCAGATGTGCTCTAGACATGAAATTTGGTGGAGAGGTTGGGGCACATGAGATCTCCAATACCCAGAAAGGGTTTGGGCAGATTCTAAATAGTTCAAGAGATATTAAAATAATTAATATTTTTAATGGAGTGCCTAAGTCTAAACTTAGGGAAATTAAAATATTAATGTGAATTAATATGAAACTGTGTTAGAATGGTCCAAAAGACATGGATTAAGCCAGATCTAATCTTAGCCGTTGATTAGGGACTTAATCTCGGTCGTTGATATGTCAACGGGAAAAGTATAAGAGGAGGCTTGAGGGTTACTTGGAGAATACACCAGAGTGATCAGTCATTCTATTCTTTAGAGCGGGGTTTTCTAAGAGAGATAGAATCAATGATTGAAGTTGCAGCTGAGGGGCATTGAGTACAGAGAGACATAGAGGCAGAGATAGTGCCGAGAGAGCAACGCAGTAGCCGGTGATAGTGACGCAGTAGCAGCCAGAGCTCACGCAGGGCCACACAGAGGTAGCCGAGAGCTGCGCAGAGCTTCAAAGAGGCCAGCGTTGCTGACGCAGAGGGCCAGAAGGCTGATGCAGGGCCTCCTAAGGCTGACGCAGACCCATCTAGGGTGACGCAGGGCCAGCGATGGGCAGAGAGGGGCTGACATAGTCCAGGAAGGTTGACGTTGGGGTTTTTGGGGAAGATTGTAGCCGAGGAGCTGCCGAAAGGATTATCCGGGGTTTCAGCTGGGAAATTTGTCTCAAACTGAGAGGTATCACTGCCAAGGAAATTCTCTGTTTGGTAGGCTAGTTTCGACACCCAGATTGTACTATGATATTGCTTAATAAGAAAACCCTCAGATAGCTGCACCGGTTTTCCCACATTGGGTTTTTCCAGGGACATTGGTCCAAAAATAACGGTGTCATTTAATGTGATTGTTTATGTTTCCTTCAATTGTTGATCTGTAATATGTTGAACATGCACTAGTGTTTATTTTTAGTATTTACATTGTAAATAACTTGTTAAGTAACGGAACAAGTAGGTAGGAATAAATCAGATAAAGTGCATGGAGGGTTTCTAACTAAGTAGATTAGAAAATTCAACATGGTATCAGAGCGTGATTACAGATCACAGGAGGACTGAGGACATCAGCCGAGTGGAGCAATAGCAGCAGAAAACAGCTGTCCCGAGGTGACAGAAGTTGTTTCTAGCAGAGCAGCAACAAGGGAAGGGTGACGCAGTGCTTGCATCATCAAGGGTGAGCCAGGAAGAGGCAGCGCAAAGGCTAAGGAAAGCAAAGGGAGCCTCACGCAGAGCCACGCAGAAGCTAGGAGGGCTGACGAGGCCATGGTGCTAGTGTCGAGATTGCGCAGAGCCTAGGAGCTCTCACCTTCAGGTTGCTGGGGTTTAGAAGGTTGTGGGAATATTGCAGAGTGGAGCTAATGAGGTACTGTAGTCAGAACAGTACTTGACAGGGCAAGGCCAAGGAGGAGGGAGTTGCTACCGAGGGTTTCTAGTCGAGAAACCTGGATTAGTAGTGCGGTTGCACAGACAATTAGAGTAGAGGACATCTCGACAACGGCACGATGATTTCCAGGAGGGGAATCAGGACTCAGAGGGAGTCTAGAAAAGAACTTCCAGACGGGAAGTAGAGACTCGGAGGAGTCGAACAGAGAACTTCCAGGAGGGAAGTAGAAGAGCATCATGGCACTACACGGAGTAAGAGACCAGGACAGGCTGGACAGAGCGTCGAACTTCATAGTCTGGAAGGCCAAAATCTTATCCGTACTTTACAGAAATCGTGTCAAGAACTTTTCCTTGAAGGTTATAGCTATCCCAGTCGACCCCAATGATAATGACAAGTACGAGGAGGCAATGGCAAGGGCCAAGAGCATCATCCTTGACAGGGTCAAGGACCATGTAGTACCACACATTGCCGAGAAGGAAAAGCCATATGAGATGTGGGAGGCCCTCAAGAAATTGTACTAGCATACTTCTGTGCAAAGAAGAATGTTACTTGAGAATCAATTGAGGTCATATCAGATGAAGAAGGGTGAACCAATTGACACCTTCCTCGGAGGATTGAATGAGATCCGAGATCAGTTGACTGCTATAGAAGCCACGCTGGATTAGGAATTAATGGTGAGGACGGCCCTGAATGCAGTCTCAGAAGACTGGGAGGTATTTGTCCAGAGTATACTGGGTAGAGGGACACTTCTACCTTGGGATGAGATGTGGGCTGCTCTTCGCCAAGAAGAGATTAGATGGCAGTCGAAGACGAGTAGTAGTAGCAAGGGGATCAAAGTTAAGTAGGAGGAGGAAGATGTTGCCCTAACATCTAAGGGAAAGCAGGAAAAGCGAAAAAAGAAGGATCTCTCCAAGATCAAGTGCTTCCACTGTGGGGAGCTGGATCATTATGCGACCCAGTGTCCAAGGAAGAAGAGTAAGGGAGAGTCTTCCGAGACTAAGGCAGCGCCAGCAAGGGCAGAGAAGGAAGTGTTGACAGACGATGACTGTGCCATGAGTGCACACACGCCACTTGAGAAGAAGTGGGGAGACATCGAGCTATAGTCAGGCGGACAACAGGCGATGAGGGGTAGGATCCTCGAGGTACCCAACCTCTTCAATTAGACCTTGCTACGAGAGCCCAGAAGAGGAGTAGTAGGACTAGTTGATGTGGGGAGAGACGGATGCGGATGAAGCGGCAGAGAGAGCTACATTGCAGGAGTCCCGAGACAGCACGAGGCTAGCACGCTGCAACAGTGCAAGAGGCACGGGAGTGTTGCACCAGTGCAGGATGGCATAGAGAGGTGTGCAATGGTGCGAGATGCAAGGAATTGTTGCAGCAGCGCAGAGGTCAGAGAGGGAGCACTTGTCAATGACAGAGGGAGCTTTAGCATCAGGAGGATCTCTAGCCCAACAGAGACGTCAGAGTTGGGAGATCAGTTACTTACTTCTTAGTAACTGAGTTGCAATGTAGCAGTGGGAAGCGCGATGTAGCATGATGAGAGGAGTTGCAGTGTGGATGAAGTGTTCGAAGAAAGGACCAACAACAGCACAGATGAAGAGGGAGTTGCAGTATGGATGTAGTAGTTGCAATGGTAGGGCCATGGGTAGCAGTACAAGATGCAATAGTGCAAAGGATGTTGGGCAGTAGGCCTAGCATCAGCACAGGGACCGATGCCGGATGATTAGGGTGATACTCAGTGAGGAGAATTGCTAGAGCACAGTCCTCGCTAAGAGGGAGTGTTGATTTGGGGTAGCATCAAATGTGTTCTAGCCATTAAATTTGGTGGAGAGGTTGGGGAAGATTCTAAACAGTTCAGGAGATATTAAAATAATTAATATTTTTAATGGAGTCCCTAAGTCTAAACTTAGGGAAATTAAAATATTAATGTGAATTAATATGAAACTGTGTTAGAATGGTCCAAAAGACATGGATCAAGCCAGATCTAATCTTAGCGTTGAATAGGGACTTAATCTCGGTTGTTGGTATGTCAACGAGAAAAGTATAAGAGGAGGCTTGAGGGTCACTTCGAGAATACACCAAAGTGATCAGTGATTCTATTCTCTAGAGCGAGGTTTGCTAAGAGAGATAGAATCAGTGATCGGAGTTGCAGCTGAGGGGCATTGAGTACAAAGAGACAGAGAGGCAGAGATAGTGTCAGGAGAGCCGCACAGTAGCCGGGGAGAGTGACGCAATAACAGCCAGAGCTCATGCAGGGCCACACAGAGGTAGCTAAGAGTTGCGCAGAGCTTCAGAGAGGCCAGCGTTGCTGACGTAGAGGGCCAGAAGGCTGACGCAGACCCATCCGGGGTGACGTAGGGCCAGTGCTAGGCAAAGAGGGGCTGACGCAGTCCAGGAAGGCTGACGCTGGGGTTTCTGGGGCAGATTGTAGCTGAGGAGCTACCGGAAGGATTATCCGGGGTTTCGGATGGGAAATTTGTCTCAAACTGAGAGGTATTACTACTAAGGAAATTCCTTGTTGGGTAGGCTAGTTTCGGCACCAAGATTGTACTCTGATATTGCTTAATAAGAAAACCCTCAGATAGCTACATTGGTTTTCCCACATTGGGTTTTTCTAGGGACATTGGTCCAAAAATAACAGTGTCATTTGGTGTGATTGTTTATGTTTCCTTCAGTTGTTGATCTATAATATGTTGAGCATGCACTAGTGTTTATTTTTAGTATTTACATTGTAAATAACTTGTTAAGGAATAGAACAAGTAGGTAGGAATAAATCAGATAAAGTGCATGGAGGGTTTCTAACTAAGTAGATTTAGAAACTTCAACATCATTGAGCAATTATACACAGAAAATCTCAATAGTAAATGCAGTGGAAACAGTAAAGATCATAGAAAGACAACCATGCACAATAGAGACAATATTTTTACCCTGGGAAACCCAACCTTGGGAGAAAACCCAACAACTTTTCTTTTAGGAGAAATTATTCTTCAACAAGGTTTACAAATCCAGTTTGTCTAGAAATGTGTCGATATCCAAGTCAAAAAATACTAGTCAAACCATGACCACCTTCAGCATCCAGCAGGCTTCAACCTGTCCTCTTCAAAGTTTGCATCAGGCCCTGCGGCCCTACAACCTACGACTCCTATGGCCTGCGGCCCTTGCGACCTCCTCTCTTACTGCGACCTTCTCTCTTGCTGCTCTCTAACTCAGCCTCCTTATGCTTGCTTGCGACTCCTGGCTGTCCTTAGAAAGATGAAGAAAAACTTGCTTGGTGATAAAAATGAAATGTCACATCATGTATTTATAATTGTCAGATGGGCTAAAATAAGCCAAGGGACACACCCCTTCACTTCGCTAGGCCGACTTAATTTTCTAGGCAGACTTGCACTCCAAAAACAAAAATTTTATTTTTATTTTCTTAGGTCAACTTGGAGACCTCTTTAGCATGTAGGAATACCTCCTGATGCTACTAAAAATCAGCACTCTCTCTTAGTGAGGGAGGTATTCTCCTTTGCTGCAAACATATTTCTCTTTAGGTGAAATTTCTCCTTCCTGAAGAAAAAATTCATGTGCTTGCTATGTTGATGTATGCACATCTATGGATCACTCCATCTTGGTGGAAGCAATAGGACTCCTCACATGCACGTCTATAGATCACTCCATGCCGGAGTAGGCAATGTGAGTATCCTAGGCCATTCACCCCTGGTCAAATCAACATGGCCTAACCAAAGTCCTTCATGGCTTCTTAGGTAAATATATCAATCTCCTTTGGTCGAATCAGCATGGCCTAGCCAAGTCCACCTGGCTTCTCAGGAGAGGATTTTCCCTTGGACCATTCACCCCTGGCCAAATCAGCATGACCCATCCAAAGTCCTTTATGGCTTCTCAAGTGAATTTCATCTATCTCCTCTAGTCAAATTAGCATGGCCCAGCCAAGTCCTAACTTCTCAAGAGAAAATCTATCTAATGCTGCAATTACCTTGGGCCACTCACCCCTAGCCAAATGACCTAGCCAAGTCTGTTTGGCTTGTTAGGCGAATGTATCCATCTCCCCTGGTCAAATTAGCATGACCCATTTAGGTCCTTTTGGATTCTCAGAATATGGTCTATCCGATCTTGTAAAGACATCAACACTCCCTCTCAAAGAGGGAGACATTCTGCATCACGCCAAGCTTGTCTTTGAAGTATATAAACCTTGCTCTTGATAGAGGCTTGGTGTGAATGTTTGCAATCTTCTCGTCTGCGGATATGTACTAGAGCTAACTTGCTTCCTTTTGCACCATGTCTCGGATGAATGATATTTGATCTCAATGTGCTTCAACTTGATCAAATAGCCCTACAAGTAGCTTTCGAATCCACACTACTTCCTGTCTTACGTCACTGGCTGCGATATACTCCGCCTATGCTGTACTGAGTGTGACAAAAGTCTGCTTCTTGCTAAATAAGGAAACCATAGTTGATCCCAAGCTGAAGTAGCACCTCGAGATGCTCTTTCTATCCTCTGTGTTAGTTTTTGGTAGCATTGGAAGTGCTCAACCTTGAAAATTGGTGGAGAGGCTAAGGCACATGAGTTCTACAGAACCCATAAACCGTTTGGTGAAATTCCACCCGGATTGTATTTTATTAAAATAATTAATATTTTTAATGGAGTTCTTATGTCTAAACTTAGGGAAATTAAAATATTAATGGGTATTAATCAAAATATGGGTGAGAATGATCTAGAAGGCGGATCAAGTCATGTTTTAATCTTAGTCATTGATTAGAGACTTAATTTCGGCCGTTGAAGACTCAACAGGAAAAGTATAAGATGGATTCTTGGGGTTCATTTGGAAAAGCACACACAGATAGATTGAGGAAATCGATTTTCTAAGGTGAGAAGTTCTCAAGAGGAAAATCGATTGGGGAGATCTTGCAGTTGAGGAGCAAATAAAATCCGAGAGGACTTTCCTAAAAATACAAAACAAAGAGGCGGAGAGACCTTGCAGAGAGGCGATGCAGTAGCTGGGAGAGCTGACGCAGAGAAGTTGCTTGTCACGCAAAATCCAGAACTGTCGGAACAGACGGGAGAGCTGACACAAAGGTAGCGCAGTAGCTAGGAGAGCTGACACAAAGGTAGCGCAGTAGCCGGGAGAGCTGACACAAAGGTAGCACAGTAGCCGGGAGAGCTGACATAGAAACATTGCCTATCATGCGAAATCTAGAACTGTCAGAACAACCAAAACTGTCGGGAATTGCTGCAACATCCGGGAGAGCTGATGTAGAGGGCAGAGAAGTTGACGCAGGGCAGATGCAGAGCCAACGCAAAAATAGCCGGGGTTATCCAGTCTTGTGCCAAATCAGCCGAAATTTTGTCGGGTGAAGTGAGGTAAAACTCACTTAGATTTTCCACCAGTATTTTCTTTGTAAAGGATTGCCAGATGAGCATCCTAGATTTGTATTCAAATATTTCTCCTGCATAATAATAAACCCTCAGAGTTGCTGCACCGGTTTTCTCGCATTGGGTTTTTCCAGGGACTGTTGTGTCCAAAAATAATTGTGTCTTATGTATCTTGTTCTTTGCTCTATTTTCCGTTTCAGGAGATCAAATATTAATTAATGTAGGCTGCAGAAGTAATTTGCTTCAATATTAAGAAGAATAAATTGATGAATGTAATTTAAAAATCAAGTAGGTGAAGTAGATTCAAATTTGTTGCAGTAGGGGTTCTTCAGTGTAGGAATTTTCACATGGTATCAGAGCATTGATTTTGAAACAGGAAGAGCAGATCTAGTGCTGAGCAGTGAGGCCGAGAGCTGCACTTAGCAGCAATTCGAATTCCCTTGAAGGGATTGTGCATTCCTTGCCAAGAAGCAGATCCGAGGAAATCTCTCTCTGAGTGAGACGATAGAGAGGTACGATTTTTAGTTCGTGAGTTTGCAGAGGCAGAGGGAGTGACACAGAGCCTCAGCGTAATGCTTGAAGGGCGCAATTTCTTCTGGGGCAGAAATCCGCTTGAAAAGAACGAAGACACGTAGAAGGGGAATTTTCTCCTCAGAGAACTTTCTGCCAGAAAGTTCGAATTTCTCACTTGCTAAGCGGTTGAGAAGTGCTAAGCAGTGACTAGAGGAGTCAGTTCCATAGTTGGGTGACATGGCATCACATGGGCTTAGAGATCAAGACAGGTTGGATGGTGCCTCCAATTATGTCATATGGAAGACCAAAATCTTAGCTGTTCTAGAGGAATATGATCTCGAGGCCTATGTCAAAAGTGTTGTACCTGTTCCTGTTGACAACGATCAAAAGAAGAAGTACAAGGACAAGCAAGGGAAGGCAAAGAGGCTCATTCTCGATGGAGTTCGAGATCATGTGGTCTCACACTTGCAGGGCAAGGATACAACCCGAGAGATGTGGGACGCCTTGTCGTCACTATATGAAGGCTCTTTCGAACAATGGAAGATGTATTTAGAGCAGAAGTTGCAGCAGACTTTGATGCATAAGGGAGAAGGATTCAACTCCTATCTTCAATGTCTTCAAGACACTAGAGACGAGCTTGTTACAATGGGGTCCACTCCTCAGTCAACCGCGACGGTGAGGATAACCCTGAGTGGAGTCTTTGATGAATGGAAAGTCTTCGTCCAAAGTATATTGGGCAGGGAAAGACTACCTTCATGGGAGGAGATGTGGGCAACTCTTCAATAAGAGGAGATAAGGAGGGACCTAGTGAAGGTCAACCTCAATGGCAGCAGTGCGAGTGGCACAAAGACGAAGGAAGAGGAGGAGAACACAACTCTAACATCGAAGGGACAGCAGAAGAAGAAGCGAAAGAAGGACATTTCGAAGGTGAAATGTTTTAGATGTGGCGAGATGGGTCACTTTGCATCCCAATGTCTTTTGAAGCAAAAGGATAAGGATGAGAAGCATGATCCTAAGGTTGCAACTACGACGATTGATGAGGAAGAGTATGCCATGAGTTCTCACGCATCTCCAGGAGGGAGATGGGGCAATATTGAGTTGTAGTCAGGAAGACTACATGTGGGCAGGATCCTTGAGGAGTCCACCTCTTGGATTAATTCCTTGCTACGGGAGCCCAAGTTTCAGCAGTAGCGAGATGGACTTGGTGTCAGAATGATGTAGTGGAGTGTTTGGAGGACTGGTGCAGTAGTTGGGGACCAGACACTGATCAGCTCAGAGCAAGGTTGGCAACAGTGCAGTTGGCACAGTGCAGAAGTCAACAACAGTGCAAAAGATTTAGAGGGTCAGAATCAGCAGCAGTAAGATTCCAACATTCATTGTATTATGTTGAACACAGTAAAGTTCAACTAATTTTGGATGTTTCTCAGTTGCTTCTCTCAGCAACTGAGTTGCAGAACGGATGCAGTGTTAGCAGTGGCGGTGCTAGCAGCATAGCAGATGTAGCGGTTGAGAGGAAGTTGTAGTACAAATGCAACAGCGATAGTGGCAGTGTCATGAGCAGTAGTACAGTAGCAATAGTAGCACAATGTTGGTGGCAGCAGCAGTGCAGAAAGGAGGTGCTTCAAAAACCGAGCAACATGCAGGTGGACAATGTTGCTAGAACACTTTCCTCGCTAAGAAGGAGTGTTGGTTTTTGGTAGCATCGGAAGTGATCTAGCCTTGAAAATTGGTGGAGACACTAAGGCACAAGAGTTCTAAAGAACCCAGAAACTGTTTGGTGAAATTCCACCCGGATTGTATTTTATTAAAATAATTAATATTTTTAATGGAGTTCCTAAGTCTAAACTTAGGGAAATTAAAATATTAATGGGCATTAATCAAAATATGGGTGAGGATGATCTAGAAGACAGATCAAGTCATGTTTTAAGCTTAGCCATTGATTAGAGACTTAA
>APFE030608638.1:1871-12520 GCA_000404065.3 Pinus taeda | reverse complement strand
CATGGTATTAATAATAATAATTTGACCCATGTCCTTTTGGGATAACTCAATTGGAAAGTCTCATCGAATGGAACTTGGGTTCAAATATTTCGTTATCCCCCTCATTGGAATGAGAAGGTGGACATGATGAAGATGTAGTCCTACCAAACTTACCAAAAAAAAAATTGACCCATGGTATTTGGACCATAGGATTCACCTAAATAAAACCTATTCTTTGAGTGTTAGTAAGTATAAAGAAGTTTATGGAGTAAATATAAGAAGAGTTTTTATTTATTTACCATACCTCTGGTTTATTTATATTTATATTTATGTATCATATCTCTTTTATTTACCATCCCATTTGGCCCATAGACTTGTTATATAATTAGATGTTGATTTCTAATCCTATTTGATATCTTTTTATTTATTTACCATACTTTTTCATACCTCTTTTATATTTATTTATTTACCATGTCTCTTTTATAAATATGGTATTTGGCCCATGGTATTAATAATTATTTGTCCCATGGTATTTGGCCCATAGGCTTCACCTAAATAAAACCTCTTTTTTAAGTTTTTAAAATATAAAGAGGTTTATGGAGTAAATATAAAAAGATGTTTTATTTATTTAACATACCTCTAGTTTATTTATATTTTTGTTTATTTACCATATCTCTGGAGTACAAAAAAAAATTATTTACCATACCTCTAGTTTATTTATATTTTTATTTATTTACCATACCTCTTTTTTGACTCTTCGTAAACCTTTTTTTTGAGAGTTTGTAAACTTCTTTATATTTTAAATTTATATTGTGTTTATACATAATAATAATTAGATTGATTTTTAAATAGAGCCAACATTAGATGTAAATGTTAAACATTACGTTTACATTTACATATTTATGTGTTTACATGTTTACTTTTTTACGTGAGATCTACTCCATGCTGGGCTAGCGCCTCATCACAAGCTCATGTAATCTACTAAAACAAGAGACAAGAATTCACTTCTACTCTTTACAACGAAAGCCCATAAACATTGAGAAAATAATAATCAATAGAAGAAGAGAATCAAAGGCACATAACACAAAGGCACATAACACAATACATATCCGCGAAATGCCATAGCTAAAAACCCCACTATATCCGAAAAATCAAGATGAAATTACAATGTTTGTTCTCTAAACCCCACTATCTGTTTTGTATCAATCAGGAAAATCAAGAGAAAATTACAATGTTTGTTCTCTCTGGAACAATCCCAGCACTTAACAAATTCAATCTCCAACTCATAAGCAACCTCAAGGCCAAAGCTTAGCCAATTCATAATCTCTCCAAGTCTCTATTCCAATGTGTAATTCTTATGAAGGATAGCTTGTATTTAAAGGGAAATAAAGCCTCTAAAAATAGTGCAATCCCTCAAGGATCAGTGCCTGATTGCATGCACTTCAGTGCAACTCGGAAAAATCTAAAACAAATAGTACACTGTCCCTTCACTCTAGTCTCAATTGGGTCTTTCTCAGAATCAACATGCATGATCTTTCTCAGAATCAACATGCATGAGTTTTCGATGGTGGAATCTTTAGTTAACTAGAGTAGCACTAATTAGGTCACTAGTGTCCCAACTGACTCTTTACTCACTTTTAGTTCCTGAAATTGATTGGAACTAATTTAACTGGACTTAACTCAATAAAATATGTTAACTAATTACAACTCATTCATAACTCATCCTTAACTCCTATAAGTTAGGGAGAACATATACATGTCTTCTAAAAGACTTCCAATTCAAATTTCCTAAATTAATTAAGTTAATTAAACTTAATAAATTATTTTCAAATTGCTATGAGAAAAGAATTCTATTTTAATTCACACTTAATTCAAGGAAAAATTAAACTGGAATTTCTTGTTTCCATTTCTCAACACTCCCTCCCAACAAGAAAGGGATTATCCATTACCTCGATCCTGTCTCTATGAAACTCGAATTTACATCTTGGCATTGTCTTTGTCAAGATGTCAGCATCTTACTCCTCCATGGGAATGTAATCTAACAAGATGATCCGCCTCAATACACAATCTCTGAGATGATGATACCAGATATCTATATGCCTGGACCGATCATGAAAAACTGGATTTTCAGAGAGTTTGATACAATTATGATTATCACAATAAATCACTGTTAGATCCATCTGTTGACCAAACAAACCAACTAGGATCTTCCTCATCTAGATAGCCTCACATGTTGCTTGACTTGCAGCCATGTACTCTACCTTTGCCGAACTGAGTACAATTGATCTCTGTTTCCTGCTGTACCAAGAAACTGCAACTGACCCAATACTAAATATCCTTCCTGATGTGCTCTTCCTGTCAGATGGAGTCCCCGCCCAATCTACATTGGTGAAGCCTTGAAGCTTCACTCCCTCTATCCGTCTGTACCACAACCCAAACTGAGTAGTGCCTCTGAGGTATCTCAATACATGCTTTTTTGCCTTCCAATACATCTTGGTAGCCCTAACTATCGCTTGACTAAGCTGGTTAACTACATAACACATATCTGGTTGTGTCTTCACCAAATACATGAGTGAACCCACAAGCTGCCTGTAAACAGTAGCTTCCACTACTTCTCCTGAAGTAGCATCCTCCTTCCTCCAGTTACCAGCTAGAGGAGTCTCCATGCGTTCACTGCTCTCCATGCAGAATCTCCTGAGTATCTCATTGGAATACTTGTATTGAAAAACAAACAACTCCCCATCTCCCTGCCATACCTCCATGCCAAGAAAGTAATGTATAAGCCTCATGTCCTTCATCTCAAACTCTCTTGCAAGGTCCTCCTTGCAAGATTTTATGAGCTTCTTATCACCTATCAGTATGAGATCATATACATAAAGTACAATGATCAAAATCTTACCTTCCACCACTATGTCATACAGGTTCGTATTTGTTTACTCTTCGAGAAGTCCAACCCAGTGAAGTAGCTATCTATCCCGGTGTACCAAGCACAGGGTGCTTGCTTCAGCCCATACAATGCTCTCTTGAGTCGGCACACATGTGACTCATGGTCCAAGGTTTCAAAACCTTCGGTTTGCTCTATGTACACATCTTCCTCAATCATGCCATTGAGGAAAGAAATATTCACATCCATCTGATGGAAGCTCCAACCCATCTGTGCAAATAGTGTTAAAATAGATCTGATAGATGAGTACCTTGCAATAGGAGCAAAGGTCTCATCATAGTCAATACCCTTTACCTGTGAAAAGCCATGAGCCACAAATTTGGCCTTGTGCTTCTCCACACTACCATGTAGCTTGCTTTACCTTGTAAAGCCAACAGGAGCTCACAACTGACTTGTCCTCCGATCTTGAGACCACATCCCAAACACTGTTTCGAACTATGGAGTCATACTCCTCCACCATCACATCAACCCAAATCGGTTGTTGCACTGCTTTCTAAAAGGAAGATGGCTTTGTCACAACACATGCACCTGTTGAGTGTGGAGCATGATTGTTCAAAGGTCTTTGTTTCAGCAAGATGTATACCCCAGGAATTTTGTACACCCCTCCATGTTGGGGGGACTTGTCCCCCCCGCGGGGGTTCGGGGGGGATAGTGGTCTCCCGGCGGGGGTTTCGGGGGTAGTGCCCCCGAAGCTAAAAACATATGTAAAATTGCCTTGTAAAAGTATAGTAATTTCTAGTCAATCTGGGTCGTTCATTAGGTAGATGATCTAACGGTAGAAATTATGTTTAGTTTAGGGTTTTTTGCCCTAGAAGGAAACCCCTCTCTTTGTATGAGGGCATTGTATTTGAGGCTGTGTAATAGATGTGTATTCTTCGAGCGAGAAGTAGAGAGGTGAGAGTGTGAGAGAAAACAGAGGATATTACAATGGATCTGTTGTAGGTTGGGTCTCTTCATTTTTCTAGATAATAGAAAGGAAGGACTGGCTGTTTGGGGTGGACGTAACCCAAACTGGGTGAACCACGTATATCTATGTCTCTCTTGTTTTATGCGTTTTCTGTGTTTATATTTTTGCAATATTTTATGTGTTCCATTGCTCCGTAATATATAATTTTCTAACAACACCCATAAGTGCCATGTATCTAGTGTACCTTTCTGGTGACCTCCTCTGTTTGCACTAAGAAGAGGGTGCTCCCACATTCTCCTATGCATCATCCAATAATCTGTTAGCCTCTCTAGTGCACTTTCTTCCCTCTCTGGAAGACTCTGCCTGAGTGGATGTCTCCACTCTCGGACCCTCTGCATGTGGCTTCTCCACATCAATCTAAGGCTCCTCAAACTTAGGAACTAAAAGGTCCTCCTCCTCATGTAGATCAAGCTCCCTTTCAAGGGACACTCGCATGGACTTCTCCTCATCAAACTTGACATCTTTGTGAACCACTGTCATTCGATTGGTTTGCATGTGCAACCGATACTTGTGGGGAGTATCAGTGTACCCCACAAAGATCCCCAACTCTGTTGTTGGATCAAGTTTCTTCCATGTATATTTGGTCACATGGCAATAAACCGATGACCCAAAAATCCTGAAGTTACCAACATCTAGTCTCTTACCGGAATAAGCTTCCTCTGGTGTTTTACTCTCAAGTATCCGATGTGGGTTATGGTTCTGAACATAAACCATTATGTTACATGCCTCAGCCCACAAGTGTAGTGGTAGACCTTGATCATGCAACATTGCCCTTTCTTCCCCTACTATGCTCCTGTTCTTCCTTTCGGCAACCCCATTCTGTTGAGGGTTATGAGGTGTCGTCAACTCTCGTTTAATCCCTTCTGTTGTACAAAAGTTTTTAAACTCATTGGAGACATATTCTCCACCATTATCACTCCGTAGAGCTTTAGCTTTCTTGCGTGACTCTTTCTCGACCAATGCTTTGAATTCAAAAAACTTTGTGAATGTCTGATCCTTTCTCTGCATGAAAAATATCCAACATTTACAAGAATATTCATCTACAAATATAACAAAATACCTATGTTTGGTGGTAGATACTGTCGAGAATGGTCCACACATATCTGCATGGACTCTCTCCAGAACAGACTCGGCTCGATTGTCTCTATCTCCAAAGGAAGACTTGGTGTATTTTCCCAAAGTACAACCCTTGCATGTATCAACTTGCTCAAGCGTACCTTTGGAAAGACCGGTAGAGATTTGCTATCTTCAAAGCCCCATGATGCAAGTGGCCCAATCGCCTGTGCCACAACTCGTCAACGTCTCGGCTCAACATCTTTTCCACTTTTGAACTCAAAGCAGCACAATCCTCTACCTCTATCTTATAGAGATTTTGAACTCAAATCCCTATCTTCTTTACTTGACCCGTGTTTATGTGTCGAAGGAACACCTTTCCTTCGAAAAGGTCACATCATAGCCTCTATCCTCAAGCATGGCAACGAATACCAAGTTCTTCGTCAGTTTGGGTACATGCATAACATTCTTCAAGGTGACTGGAGCTACATGCTCCCTTTGAAAAAGTAATAGTGCCCACACCAGTAACACTATACTTATTGTCATCACCCATCTCGATATGCATCTTGAGATCTTTCTCCTCTAGTTCACTGAATAACCCTTTGTCACTAGTCATGTGGAATGAAGCTCCTCTATCTAAGTACCAGACAATTCCCATCATTGAAGATGCCATGCATGCAATGAGGGAAAAGTCCAATTTTAATTGGGAGGCGAAAGCCTCACCTGCTGCTCCTCCTGACGACTTCTTCAATGGACAATTTGTAGCAAAGTGACCCATCTTGTGACAATGAAAGCATTTAACTTTCGTCATGTCCTTCTTCTTACCTCCATGATGAGAATCTGATTTGGAATGAGAAATTTTACCTTTCCCCTTCCTTGTCTTAATCACTAAGGCACAGTTCTCTTCATCATCAGTCTTTGATGAAGAGCCATCCTTGGTGTTCCTCCTAATCTCATCTTGCATCAAATCTGACCACACTCGTTCCCAATCTGACAGCTTCTCTCGACCAATAATAGAGTCCTGATAACTATGCAAATTCTTTGGGGGTCTAAGAAGAGCAAGGCTCACCATATCCTCCTTGGAAACTGTGATTCCAACACTTCCAAGTTCATCTTAACATTAAGTAAACTTGGTCAAGTGCTTTGGCATCGTCTCACATTTCTCCATCTTGATTTTACGAAGTTTATCCTTCAGTGCCAACTTCCTTCAATCACTACTATTTGATACAAGTCTGTCAATGTTTTCCACATAGCATGTGGAGTTTCCTTGCCATGGATACTTGAGACAATGTGGTCTCGAACTCCCTCAAGGATTATCTGCCTTGCCTTCACCACACACTTCTTCCATTCAGCCAAGTTTTGTGCATCCGTAGCTGCTGGCTTGGGGACTTCTTGATCAATGAATTCCTTCAAGCCATTATCTTCTAGCACAGCCTCCATCATGTCCCTCCAGGATATAAAATTCTAGTTGTCTTCCAAGGCATACTCAAGCCTCAACCCATGGAATGTCATCTGCTGATCCTAAAATATGTATGCAAATTCGACTTTCACCCATAACTCGAAAACTCAAAACTTTGAAATCTCCTAAAGAGAGCTGATTTTAAATCAACGTTATCTTCATCATTCGAACTCCAATTCAGCCGATTTTGTTTTTTGAATTTGGGTATCTTTTCCCAAGGAATCCAGATCTGCAATTTGTTTCTGAAAAGTTTGCATAGAAATTCTCAGAACTTCTCTGCAAACGCTCAGCCCAAAAAGCAATCTTGCTCCGATACCATTTAGAAAAACCTGTACATTCACAAGCTCATGTAATCTACTAAAAAAATAGATATGAACCTACTTCTACTCTTTATAGTGGAAGCCCATAAACATTGAGCAAACAATAATCAATAGAGGAAGATAATCAAAGGCACATAACACAATATATATCCAGGGAAAACCACAGCTAAAACCCCACTATCTATTTTGTATTAATCCGGAAAATAAAGATGAAATTACAATGCTTATTCTCTTTGGAACAATCCCAACACTCAACAAATTCAATCTTCAACTCATAAGAAGGCTCAAGGTCAAAGCTTAGCCAATTCACAAGCTCTCCAAGTCTCTATTCCAATAAGTGTAATTCCTATGAAGGATAGCTTGTATTTAAGGGGAAATAAATCCTATAAAAATAGCGCAATCCCTCAAGGATCGGTGATTGCATGCACTATCAGGGCAACTCAGAAAAATCTAAAACAAATAGTACACTGTCCCTACACTCTAGTCTCAACTGAGTCTTTCTCATAATCAACATGCATGAGTTTCTAATGGTGGAATCTTCAGTTAAGTAGAGTAACACTAATTAGGTCACTAGTGTCCCAACTGACTGTTTACTCACTATTGTTTCTTGAAACTGATTGGAACTAATTTAACTCGACTTAACTCAGTAAGTTGAGTTAACTAATTACAACTCATTCATAACTCATCCTTAACTCCTATAAGTTAGGGAGAACATATACATGTCTTCTAAAATACTTTCAATTTGAATTTCCTAAATTAATTAAGTTAATTAAACTTAATTAATTATTTTCAAATTGCTATGAGAAAATAATTCTATTTTAATTCACAGTTTAATTCAAGGACAAATTAAATTGGAATTTCTTGTTGCCATTTCTCAACAATTTATACATAATAATAATTAGATTGATTTTTAAATAGAGCCAACGTTAGATTAAAAATGTTAAACATTACGTTGACGTTTACATATTTACGTGTCTACATGTTTACTTTTTTATGTGAGATCTATCCCATACTGGGCTAGCGCCTCTCAACGCAATAAATGGAAAGATCAAGTTACTTCTGGCTTAGTGATATATTTTGAAAAAGTTAAAAATAATAATAATGAGAAATAACTATAATAGAATGTAATCACTTACTAGTTGTCTTTAGTGCGACTTTTTGGAAGCTTTTCCGGTCTATTTTCTCTAAAAAATGGCAAGAATTTATTGAAATCACAAGTTTGATGAGTAACCTGCACAATCAAAATGCCCTAGGGGTTTCTCAGGGTGTTGAATCCATAATAATCCTTGGGAAAAATAATTCCAAATTATTTTGGAAGGAGTTCCAACCGAAAAAGATACAAACTGGAAATAGTAGTACAACTTCTAAATGGTTTGACTATGCAAGACAACTCTATGAGCAGGATCCCAAGGGTGACCCTCCCCCCTTGGTCAACACTGATATTGAACTCTTCACAGAGCAAGAGGTAGAGATGGGTATCAAGAAGTTGGGTGTTGGAAAA
The DNA here is from genome assembly GCA_000404065.3 of Pinus taeda. Classification (NCBI taxonomy): domain Eukaryota; kingdom Viridiplantae; phylum Streptophyta; class Pinopsida; order Pinales; family Pinaceae; genus Pinus; species Pinus taeda. The sequence goes on along the minus strand of APFE030608638.1, from coordinate 4,297 downwards.
GAAAAAGACTTAGCTGAACTTCAAGCATAATATCTAAAGTGGGGCTCAAAGATTCTTGCACCTCACATTACAAAAATTTTCAACAACATCATACAACAATGGCTCCCCACAGATTGGACAACTAGTCTAGCAATACCTCTTTTGAAGAGCGGTGATGTCAATAATCCCTCCAATTATAGGACCATCATGATAAACCCTATGTTTGCAAATTTATTTGGAAGCATGTTAGAAAAAAAAATTAGCAAGTGGGTAGAAGAAAGAGATAAGCATGCTAATGAGCAAGCAGGTTTTAGACCTAAACATTCCACAGTTGATCATTGTATAAATTTAAGGCACATCATTCAAAAAGTTTGAGAGAAAAAGGAAGAAGTCTTTTGTTGCTTTGTTGATTTTAGAAAAGCGTTTGACTCGGTTCCTAGGGATAAGCTTTGGCAGAATGGAGGAACTTGAGGTTCCTAAACATTTGAGAGAAGTTGTGCATAGGTTGTATGAAGAGGTGAAAGTCAAAATTAGAACTTTAGTAGACATTTCTGAAAGTTTCAGAAGCGATATCGGGGTCAAGCAAGGTTTTCCATTGTCTCCTACCCTTTTTGGTTTATATATCGACAAGCTTGAGGAGTGGTTAAATTCGCAAGGGGGTGATGGTATCTATTTGGGAAAGTTTGTTATAAGGCTTCTTTTGTATGCAGATGACCTTATTTTTATTTCTAAATTGGCTCTTGGTTTGCAAGATCACTTACTATCCCTTGAGCATTTTTGTAGAAGTGTGGGGATGCAAGTCAATATCAACAAAACTAAAGTAGTGGTTTTCTCTAAGAAAAGAAAACATAACCAACATAAGTTCTACTTTGAAGTAAACTTTCTGGAAGAAGTTGCGGATTACCAATGTATCGAAATTGGCTTCAACAAAAATCTAAGCTGGAATTGTTGTAGAAAGAAAAGAACTTTGGCGGGTTAGAAAGCATTTTATGCTTTTCAAAATAGGTGTAGGGAGGCAGAGTTATGGGATTGGAAAACCACTCAAACTCTTTTTGGCCTTCTAGTGATTCCATTGATTCTCTATGGTTGTGAACTATGGGTCAGCAGTACATTCAACATGTAGTGGATACAAAATGAGAAAATTCAGAAGTGTTTGATTACAAACAAATTCAAGATTAAAAGTGTAGTTCCTTATGCTATATTGTTAAGTGAAACAGGGACTGCTCCTATTGAAGCAATTGTTATGGTGCGAGTCATAAGGTATTTAAAAAAAATTAAACAAATGGAAGAGGCTAGATGGCCTAAAGTTGTCTTTAATGATAGATTGTGCAAGAAAAAAAATCTTGGATGCAGCAAAATAACAAATGGTTTAGTAATGGGATATTTGCTTGAATGCGTGTCCCATAAACAACAAAGAGATAAAAGTTTTTGTTATGGAAAAGTTCCATAGGCGTACTTGGGATAAGGAGCTAGGAAGAAAGAAAAATTAATATATTGAAGTGTTTAATCCCACTCATAGCCATCAACCAAAAGCACACATAGAGGCCAATATCTCTTGAGAGCCAAAATTCATATTCCTCAGTTTAGGACTAATTCTCTTGAACTCTATTATGAGACATGGTGCTAGAAATGGCCAAAAGAAGTGTGGGAGGAAAGAGTATGCATTTTTTGTTCTTTTGAAAAAGTGGAAACAAAAAATATTTCATTTTAGAATGCGAGGCCTTTAAAGACAACAGGGAAAATTATGCAGATATGCTGGCAGCTAGCTTTTGGGATAATCTATTTAGCGAGGGGTTTGTCGAGAAGCTAAGAGCATTTCTTTTTAAGTTTCATAGAAAAAGGGTCAAATACATCAAGCAGATGAAGAAGCAATTTGTCCCATAGGCTATCTTTAGCCTCATGGACGTTAAAATAATTTTTTTTTTCTTTCTTCTTTCTACAGTAAAGAAAACCGGTTTAAATAACGCAAATCAAGATTGAAACTCAAAGTTTTCCCTTGGATTCCAGCACCTGAAAGTCCAAAAATTCGCACTAAAGAAAACTCCAATGATTTATATATAAAATATAAAAACACTTATTATAACATAAAGTATAATATTACTATTGTAGATCCATCTTTAAGTACGGATCTAACATGAGCTGAGAGAGATCAAATTTCTTCACGTGCAACTTTTTTAGAGTGAAAAATACAATGTGTTATTTTTCATTATTTAAATTGTATTTTTGAATGCTAAATAGAGTATATATAGGACCAAATAAATGTTTTAACGATAAAACTTAATTTTCCGTGATATACCTAATTGACATTAAAATATTTTACATAACATGTACATCGAGACATTTTATCACGCAACTTAAAATGGTTTTTTATTATTAATATATTTTTAAGTATATGTTAATATTAATTCATATTAAAATATTTTATGATAACCCACATTGAATATTTT
>APFE030608635.1:0-10596 GCA_000404065.3 Pinus taeda | reverse complement strand
ATTTTTTAACTTTTTTTTTTTATTCTCTTATGAAATCTACTTTAACCCTGCAGTATGAGGTTGTTTGTTGAATTTTGAGTTAGTTAGCTACTTTTAGCCATTGTGTACATACAAGATTTTTCACCCCTTCTTCGTGATGGGTTGCTAGGTGAGTTAGTGTAGTTGTAAATCTCTCTTGAAAGTTAATTCACTATTTTTAACCATTGTGTATGTATAAGGTTAAATAGCTACATTCAACCATTGTGTATGTACATTGTCATTGATTTTAACTTGGTTTGTATATGTAATATATATACTCTTTTTGTGAGAGTTGTTAAGTATTCAATGATTAAAAAGGGTTACAATCACTGGAAAGTGCCTTGTGGTTACAAAGGACCCAATCCACAGGTGCCTCATGGTTAGAGAGGACCCAATCCACTCATCGATATGAATTCACTCTTTATCTGCTCCATGATTTCATAAATACTGGAAATAAGGTTGGTACTCGAAACTTAGTCTCAATTTAATGAATTAAATTAGATTTGTTAAGTATTCAATGATTAAAAAGGGTTACAATCACTGGAAGTGCCTTGTGGTTACAAAGGACCCAATCCGCAGGTGCCTTGTGGTTAGAGAGGACCCAATCCACTCATCGATATGAATTCACTCTTTATCTGCTCCATGATTTCATAAATACTGGAAATAAGGTTGGTACTCAAAACTTAGTCTCAATTTAATGAATTAAATTATAAGCTGCCATCTGACTAATCATGCTTATACATTCGTGAGGGCAGTTGCAACAAAAATATCCAAGGCTCGAAGGGCATGAATTTGTAGAACTTTTCTAAATTGACACTGTTGAAATCTTCCTCTTTTAAGTTTCAATTCAAAGATACTTAATATAGAAACTGGAGGGAGTTTTATAAATTCAAAGTTCAACTTTAAAACTCTAACTAAGTTTATAGTGAAGGTAAAAAAATTATTTACTAAAGTAAAGATATCTAGTGCCTCGGAATTTGAGTGTTAGAACAATGATTTTAGTGTATATTTGTTGTCAAATATAAATTTTATTTAATTTTTTTTTTTTTTCTAAATATTGTGTAAAGTCAAATTGAATATTTTTATAGCAAAGTAGTTCTTTTTACTAGTTTTAACCAATGGGCGAAAACAAAAAACTTATATTTAGTTTGAAATTAATTTGATTTAAATAAAAGAAATTTTAACAAGATATATAGGGTAGTTTTATTCATTTTTTATTATGAAAAATTATTTATGTTGATTGAGCCTTTTTAGTTTGAATTAATTTGAGTTAAATAAAGGAAATTTTACCAAAGAATATGGGTATTTTATTTATTTATTTATTAAAAATGAAATTATTTAGGTTATGTTTAGTTTGAATTAAATAAAAGAATTTTAACAACATATATACAGAATTTTATTTATTTATTAAAATGAAAATTATTTATGTTAGATGAGACTTTTTTAGTTTGAAATTAATTTAATTAAATAAAGGAAATTTAACAAAGATATATAGGTTACTTTTATTATTATTTATTAAAATGAAAATATTTATGTCGTGAGAACTTTTTTGCAAATTTTCTAGCTTGTTTTCAAGGTAGCTAAAAGCAAAAAAAATATATTTATTATTCATTCTTTTAAGTTATGTGTAAAATAAAATTGAAGTATTTAATATAAAACCAAAAAATATTAAAAATAGTGCATTTATTAACATTCTCTAATATAAAATATAATTTCTTGTTTGGGAAAGATACATATATTTACTTTTTTCTTAATTTAGTCTTTTCAATACCCACATTATTGGGATACCGACATTATTGGGAGCAGAGATCAATTTATATTCAATTTAGTCCCTTCAATACCCTCATTATTGGGATACCCAATTTATCTTCAATAGTCCCTTCGATATCCACATTATTGGGATACCCAATTTATCTTCAATTTAGTCCCTTCAATACCCACATTATTGGGAGCAGGGATCGATTTATCTTCAATTTAGTCCCTTCAATACCCACATTACTGGGGGCAGAGATAAATGTATTTTCCCTCAATTTAGTTCCTTCAATAGCCATATTGGGGGTAGAGATAAATGTATTTTCCCTCAATTTAGTTCCCTTAATAGCCATATTATTGGGGTTATAGATCAATTTACTTTCCATCAATTTAGTTGCTTCAATATGCACATTTGGGGGAGTATGTCATATACATATGCTAATGTATTCATAAGGGCATTCACAATGAAAAAACATTTTTTTTTACTAGGTTTAATGAAATAATTGGAAACAAAAATAGTTATGATTTAGTTTGAAATTAATTTGAATTAAACAAAAGAAATATTAACTTACGGAGCAAGTTAGTTATGAAAACTAAAAACAAAAGACATGTAGTCCAGGAAGAACAACCCTTACCAAAAAAGGGATTATGGATTCACCTTACTTCACTGCAATCTTTTATTAGCCTAATGCATAAAACAATAGGGTAGCAATTTAACGAGAGATGTTTTTCCAAGCTCAAGGGAGCTGTGAGAATTGGGTTTCGTTCCAAGCTCCATTCATGCATAATCAACCAATGGACAAATGGTTGGAATCTTCGTTAGTTTCTTGTTGGTTTTAAGGAAAGTTGGTTGAATAAAAACCATGTAGTGGATGAATAGGCTCATTGTTTCTTCAATGGACGAACTCATGGATCAAATACCTCTCGTTAGTGAAATTAGTGAGCATGTGGTTGGAAATCAATCTTTGAAAGGTGATAGCATATTTTTGTAACTTTTTTTTAATTCTCCTATGAAATCTACTTTAACGCTGCAGTATGAGGTTGCTTGTTGAATTTAGTTTAATGGTACATCAGAGCTAGTTAGCTACCTTTAGCCATTGTGTACATACAAGATTTTTCACCCTTTCTTTGTGATGGGTTGCTAGGTGAGTTAGTGTAGTTGTAAATCTCTCTTGAAAGTTAATTAGCTATCTTTAGCCATTGTGTATGTATAGGGCTAAATAGCTACATTCAACCATTGTGTATGTACATTGTCATTGATTTTAACTTGGTTTGTATATATAATATATATACTCTTTTAGTGAGAGTTGTTGAGTATTCAATGATTAAAGAGGGTTACAATCACTGGAAGGTGCCTCGTGGTTATAGAGGACCTAATCTAGGACCCAATACACTCATCGATATGAATTCACTCTTTATCTCCTGGATGATTTCATAAATACTGGAAATCAGGTTGGTACTCAAAACTTGGTCTCAAATTAATGAATTAAATTATAAGCTGCCATCTGATTATTCATGCTTATACATTCGTTAGGGCAGTTGCAAAAAATATATCCAGAGCTTGAAAGGCCTATAAAATATTAAACTAAATTAATATCTACAATGAAAATACATTGCAGACGACAAAGGAAAAGCGTATCGATGCAATGGAAAGCCACATATTAGGAGTTGTTGAGCTAGTATGACATTACATCAAGGAAAAATTTACAACAGGTCATGACTCATATATGCTCGTGGGTGCACCTGATCCTTGGGTTTCCAGATGTTACCAAGCTTCCTAGGTGAGGAAACAAGACACACCCCATTTACAAGATGCAGTAATGATGATACAAGTTTTATCTCACTATTTTGCTAAATTGCATGTGTTAGGAAGAATTCATCTCTACAAATCTGTAGAAATAAGAAAGAAAAAAATCATTTATTTTACTTTGGAAGGAAATTTAACATTATTAACCATATAATCACTGAATTTCTATAATCACTATCCATGTCACTTTGTGGTAATATTACTTGACATGACCTTTAAATAGGTGTGAACTTATATTTATTCGTAAAACAATTTTCGTCTTTCATTGGTGTTATATCCTTCTAAAAAAATAAGCAGTTATAACCTTGTAAATCATATAAATAGAAAATAAAAGGGACTACTTAAAAGGAAAGAAAATTATGTACAATAAGGATAAATGTAGCCCGTTATAACCCACTTAAATCATATAGATAGAAAATAAAAGGAACTTCTTAAAAGGAAAGAAAATTATTTACAATGATTGTTTATTTGTGAGACATTACAATTTTACAATTCTTAATGTTTACCTCTAATATTATTAATCATATAATCATTGAATTTTTGCAAGCATTATTCATGTCACTCTAGGGTAACAATACTTGACATATCTTTAAATAGGTAAGTACTTATATTTGTTTGTTGAACATTTACCTTCTTTCATTGGTGTTATATCAACCTAATTCATGTAGGCAGTTATAACCTTATAAACCTTATCAATCATACAGATAGAAAAAAAAGGAGTACTCAAAAGGAAAGCAAATTATGTACAGTGAATGTTTATTTGTGGGATGTTACAAGTTTTAATATTTTCCCATTATTTTCTAAATGAAATATTTACACTTTCTATTTTTCTTCTCTTGTGGCCATAAACAATCATTGGAGTATTTATGATAAAAAAAAAAAATTGGCAACTCTCATTGGAGTATTTATGATGGAAAATTGTTGGCCCAATTTGCTTTTGCCATACTTATAAATAGTTATAAACATCTTTTAATTTTTTGAACTGAAATGATAACTGCAATTATGGTCAAGGCATGGGTATTGTAACTGTTTGAGATGCTCTATTCTCTAAAAGAAATATTGAAAGAACTGAATATTGAATCTTGGATTTATCCTAATTGTTGAACAACCTCTTTATTAACACACAAATTTAAATACAGAAGCTTGGATTTATCCTAGTGGTTGGCCAACCTCTTTAGTAACACAAGATGAATACAGGATCTTGGATTTATCCTAAATGTTGGCCAACCTCTTGAATGACATAAAAAAGTATTCAATATTGGCTCTTGGATTTATCCTAATGGATAACCAACCTCTTTAGTGACACAAAATCTCTCTAATAACACACTGTTGGCTAGCATGTCGATTTTGGTCCTCTTAACATTTCACTCTAATTGTCATAATGGTGATGTGTTTGCTTTAGTTCCATGGATATTGCTTCAACTGTTTAATGAGCATTTCTTCCCAATCTCGTACCCCATAGTTCTCCTTTCTATTCCCCATCCTTCTCTTTCCTATTCCATGTTACTCACCTTACCATGTGCCTTTGTTCTTCTAAGAATGTAAATTTCCATACCATGTGTTTCCTCCATTCCTCTGATAATGTAAATTATTTCTCTTTAGGATCACAACATTTATATTGATGGTCAACCAACTTCGATGACACATTATTTAGTTACAAGTTATCGATCATGTTGATGATCGACTTATTTTTTCCTTCGAACTCTAATCATCTAAATTTTTTTTTTGAGTGATAGATAGTTTGCTACCTGTGTCACCCAAAATGTTGGTTTTCCTCTTATTTTGAGCCTCTTTGATGACAAATACATGGTTTATTGTCTACCATGTAGATTTTCCTCCTCTTCCTAGATTTAACTCTAATCATCATAACAGTTAACCATCTTGTGCTTACTACTTTATTGAAACAAATAACAATTGGGACCATAAGATTTCAAGTCCATGGTATTACTTTGTCCAACATTTTTTCTCCCTCTCATATTCTATTTTTCTCTATTCGATGTTTTTCCATTGTTCAACAATGAGAGAAATGGATATACACACGTTTAAAACTCAAGGTATTACAACATTTTTTTTTATTTTCTTCTAACTCTCTACAGTAAAGATGATTTAAACCTATAAATTTAAATTATTATATTATACCATTTTATATTTAGAAGTATTATGGTATTTCAACATTTTTGTTTTCCTATTAGCGATATAAGGGGTTACAACATAGAATAACATAAAAGTGAAATAGTATATGCCAATACTCAGATGCCTTGGTGAAACGACACTTTATTTCCATGGGTTCCTTTTTCTAGAAAATTATATTTTAGTAGATTCTTTTCCTTATTGGTATTTCCACATCTCTAACATGATTGTTAAGAAGCCACAATTATCATTATTGTTAACCTCTACATTCTTGGCCATTGTCATGCGGGTGCCATCCAGCTCTATGATTATCTTAGGTTCTGGTTTGTACTAAGTTCTTTTAAAGCCTCACTATTCAGGGAATGAAGACAGAGGAATTGGAGAGGAAAATAGGCTTATCTATTGAGAAGCTTCTCCCAAATTTCCACTCTCTGTAATATTTGTATTTTCACTTAGAATTATCATAGAGGAGAGGAATTTCCTGTTGTTTTCTATATTCAAAGTATAGTTTCACTTAAAATTATCATAGAGGAGAGGAATTTCTTGTTGTTTTCTATATTCAAAGTATAGGTTCTCAATTGAGAGGTAAGAAGTTTGTAATTTAAATATTTGTTAATTGAGAGGTAAGAAGTTTGTAATTTAAATTTTTTTTAGCAAAGACAAAAGAACTATTGATGTTTATGAGATTTTTTTTGAGTAGCTTTTCAAAGCTCGTTTCAAGGTAGTTAAAAACTCTAATTATTTAAGGCATGAATTTGGAGGACTTTTCTAAATTTAGACTGTTGAAATCTTCCTCTTTTAAGTTCCAATTCAAAGATACTTAATATAGAAACTGGAGGGAGTTTTATAAGTTCAAAATTCAACTTTAAAACTCTAACTAAGTTTATAGTGAAGGCAAAAAAATTATTTATATAAAGTTTGGATATCTAGTGCCTCAGAATATGAGTGTTAGAACTTTGAAGTTTTTGAAATAATTCATAATGATTTTTTCATGTTTTTTTTAATAAAAGATAGTGTATATTTGTTGTCAAATATAAATTTTATTTAATTTTCTTTTAATTTGAGTGTACAACTCTGAAGTTTTGAAATAATTAATAATGATTTTTTTTTTCAAGTTTTTTTATTATAAAAGATAGTGTAAATTTGTTGTCAAATATAAATTTTGTTTATTTTTTATTTTTTAATATGTGTAGAGTAAAATTGAAATATTTAATATAACGAAGTAATTTTTTTACTAGGTTTAACCAAATGGGTGAAAACAAAAATACTTATGATTTAGTTTGAAATTAATTTGAATTAAACAAAAGAAATTTAAAAAAAGATATATAGGGTACTTTTATTTATTTATTTATTAAAATGAAAATTATTTATGTTGATGAGACTTTTTGCAGATTTTTATAGCTTGTTTCAAGGTAGCTAAAAGTAAAAAAATTTATCTACTATTCATTTTTTTATGAATTTATTAACATTCTCTAATATAAACTATAATTTCTTGTTTGGGAAAAATACATTTATTTACTTTTTTCTTAATTTAGTCTTTTCAATATCCACATTATTGGGAGCAGAGATCAATTTATCTTCAATTTAGTCCCTTCAATACACACATTATTGGGATAGCCAATTTATTTTCAATTTAGTCTCTTCAATACCCACATTATTGAGATACCCACATTATTGGGATACCCACATTATTGGGAGCAAAGATCAATTTATCTTCAATTTAGTCCCTTCAATACACACATTATTGGGATAGCCAATTTATTTTCAATTTAGTCTCTTCAATACCCACATTATTGAGATACCCACATTATTGGGAGAAGAGATCAATTTATCTTCAATTTAGTCCCTTCAATACTGATATTATTGGGGGCAAAGATAAATGTATTTTCCCTCAATTTAGTTCCTTCAATAGCCATATTATTGGGGGTTATAGATCAATTTACTTCCCATCAATTTAGTTGCTTCAATATCCACATTAGGGAGAGTATGTCATATACCTATGTGAATGTATTCATAGGGGCATACACAATAACAAAAGATTTTTTTTTACTAGGTATAACAAAATAGTTGAAAACAAAAATAGTTATGATTTAGTTTGAAATTAATTTGAATTAAAGAAAAAAAAATATTAACTTACTAAGCAAGTTAGTTATGAAAACAAAAAACAAAAAACATATAGTTCAAGAAAAACAAAAAACATGTAGTCCAAAAAGAACAACCCTTACCCAAAAAAGGAATCATGGATTCACCTTACTTCACTGCAATATTTTATTACCCTAGTGCATAAAACAATAGGGAGGTGTTTTTCCAAGCATGAGGGAGCTGTGAGAATTGGGTTTCATTCCAAGTTCCATTCATGCATAATCGACCAATGGACAAGTTGGAATCTTCGTTAGTTTCTTGTTGGTTTTAAGGAAAGTTGGTTGAATAAAAACCATGTAGTGAATGAATACGCTCACCGTATCTTCAATGGATGAAATCATAGATCAAAGACCTCTGGTTAGCGAAATTAGTGAGCAAGCGGTTGGAAATCAATCTTCGAGAGGTGATAGCGTATTTTTGTAACATTTTTTTATTCTCTTCTGAAATCTACTTTAACCCTGCACTATGAGGTTGTTTGTTGAATTTAGAGTTAGTTAGCTACTTTTAGCCATTGTGTACATACAAGATTTTTCAACCTTTCTTCGTGATGGGTTGCTAGGTGAGTTAGTGTAGTTGTAAATCACTCTTGAAAGTTAATTAACTATTTTTAGCCATTGTGTATGTATAAGCTTAAATAGCTACATTCAACCATTGTGTATGTATATTGTCATTGATTTTAACCTGGTTTGTATATATAACATATATACTCTTTTTGTGAGAGTTGTTAACTATTCAATGATTAAAGGGAGTTACAATCACTCGAAAGTGCCTCGTGGTTACAAAGGACCTAATCCACAAGTGCCTCGTGGTTAGAGAGGACCCAATCCACTCATCGATATGAATTCACTCTTTATTTGCTACATGATTTCATAAATACTGGAAATAAGGTTGGTACTCAAAACTTAGTCTCAAATTAATGAATTAAATTATAAGCTGCCATCTGATTATTCATGCGTATACATTCATGAGGGTAGTTGCAACAAATATGTCCAGGGCTCAAAAACCATGAATTTGGAGGACTTTTCTAAATTGAGACGGTTGAAATCTTCCTCTTTTAAGTTTTAATTCAAAGATACCTAATACAGAAACTAGAGGGAGTTTTATAAATTCAAAGTTCAACTTTAAAACTCTCACTAAGTTTATAGGGAAGGGAAAAGAATTATTTACTTAAAGATATCTAGTGCCTTGGAATTTGAGTGTTAGAAGTCTGAAGTTTTTGAAATAATTAATAATGATTTTTTTCAGGATTTTTTTTAAGGATAGTGTATATTTGTTGTCAAATATAAATTTTATTTAATTTTGTTTTTTAAATGTGTAAAGTAAAATTGAAATATTTAATATAGCAAAGTATTTTTAAGGATAGTGTATATTTGTTGTCAAATATAAATTTTATTTAATTTTCTTTTTTAAATATGTGTAAAGTAAAATTGAAATATTTAATATAGCAAAGTATTTTTTTTACCGGGCAAAAAAAGAACAAAAAAACAGTTATGATTTAGTTTTGAATATTAATTTAATTAAATAAAAGAAAGTTTTAACAAAGATATATAGGGTATTTTTATTTATTTATTTATTAAAATGAAAATTATTTTATGTCGATAAGATTTTTTTTAGTTTGACATTAATTTGAAGTGTAAATAAGAAATTTTTTAAAAAACAAAAAAAAAAGAATAAATTTAGGGGGACCTTTTATTTTAAATTTAAAAAAAATTTTAATTTTTTAAAATGAAAAAAAAATTTTTAAATTTTTTTATGTTAATTTTTTGATTTGTTTTGAACATTAATTTGAATTAAATGAAAAAATTTAACACAAAAGACATATAACCGTACTTTTATTAGATTATTTATTAAAATTGAAAATTATTTATGTTATTGAGACTTTTTTAGTGTGAAATTAATTTGAATTAAATAAAGGAATTTTATACAAAGATATATAGCGGTACTTTTATTTGTTTATTTATTAAAAATGAAAATTATTATGTTGATGAGACTTTTCTTAGTTTGAAATTAATTTGAATATAATAAAGGAAATTTTAACAAAAGATATATATGGTACTTTTTATTTATTTATTTATTAAAATGAAAATTATTTATGTTGATGATACTTTTTGCAGATTTTCATTGCTTGTTTCAAGGTAGCTAAAAGTTAAAAAAAATATATTTGTTATTCATTTTTTTTAGTTATGTGTAAAATAAAATTGAAGTATTTAATATAAAACCAAAAAATATTAAAAATAGTGAATTTATTGACATTCTCTAATATAAAATATAATTTCTTGTTTGGGAAAGATACATATATTTAATTTTTTCTTAATTTAGTCTTTTCAATACCCACATTATTGGGATACTAACATTATTGGGAGCAGGGATCAATTTATCTTCAATTTAGTCCCTTCAATACCCACATTATTGGGATACCCAATTTATCTTCAATTTAGTCCATTCAATACCCACATTATTGGGAGCAGAGATCGATTTATCTTCAATTTAGTCCCTTCAATACCCACATTACTGGGGGCAGAGGTAATTGTATTTTCCCTCAATTTAGTTCCTTCAATAGCCATATTGGGGGCAGAGATAAATGTATTTTCCCTCAATTTAGTTCCTTTAATAGCTGTTAAACAGACATGGACAGCGAGAACACATAGGAAAGATAAAGCTTGCATTGCCTTTTTATTAACAATTTGATATACATTTATAGTACATTTGGTGACCGTTGGGATTCAGATCCCAAGGTCCCTTGGACT
>APFE030608631.1:24697-169388 GCA_000404065.3 Pinus taeda | reverse complement strand
TACACTAATTCCCACAACTTTGGATCGTCTAAACAATTCATCTTCCTCGGTATCCTTCTTCCTTTGAAATCAAAGCATAGGAAAAGATAACTTCCAACCAAGGTCAAGGTCAAGCCCTTTTAGTGTAGAATGCTTTGCATTTTAAAATGTTTAAGTTACACTACTTCTCACGCATTAAATATTTTAACGAAACATGTCAAGAATGGTTTTGGAACTTAATTTTCAATACATGTAGAAAACGTGATGCAATTTGTGACAGTAGGCCACTTTAATATTCATTAAAACGTATAAAGTTTAAGAACTTTTTAAAATGCATTTTTAATAAAATGATTATTTAAGCATCTTTACAAATGAACTTTAATTTTAACACATAGATGAATTTGACAAATGAAACTACTTTTAAATCGGGTAGTAGATGGGAGTTATTATAATAATATTTTAAAAAGAAAATTAATTATTTTATGGTTTTATGTCTTATTAAAATTGTTGAAAAAATGATGAGCGTAGAAATTTTGGATTTTTTTAATATGGTTTTTGCATCTTTATTTCTATTTTAATTATTATTCCAATTTTTTTAAACTCTATTTTCTTATTCTAGAAAGCTTAGCCACTTCAACACTCTTTGTGATTTTTCTAAACTCTACTTTCTTATTCTAGAAAGCTTAGCCACTTTAACACTCTTTGTTGGAAGGACGAGACCATTCAACATTTCTTGGTATTACAATGAGAGTGTTACAATATTCTTTGTCACTGTACTAGGAGAATTGGAGTAATATCTTAACTTATTTTCAGGATTTTCCTATGAGCATTTCAAGTATCTTAAGCACATTTTGTCAAGGTTTATCAAGTGATCATAGGGAGTGCCAAATTGAGTTATAATAAGTATGTTCCAAATTTTCATCTTATGTCACTAGATGCTTTCAATTGTAACCCCTCGAAAGCTAAACCAATATCTTATTCACTATTTCTATCTACCTATTTATCTGTTAAACACACACGGGAGCAAGAACAATATGAATGATAAATCATGCAAGTACAATTTTTATTAACAAGAGATATACATTTATAGTACATTATATGACTGTTGGGTTTCACATCCCAAGGTCTCTTGGACTCCTTTTGTCCATTCGGCTTCCACACTAACCCATTGAGGATTAGGTATCCAACATTCCCCCCTTAATCGAAGGGTTATGTATGAGTCCAAGAAGAAAGCTGAAATACAAAATGTGCAAAAATGCATGGCAGCACTAGGTTGAATGTGCTCTATGAAATGTTGGTATAAAGGGTGGTGGTTTAAGGATGACCACCAACACCGGAACGCTTAGTGCAGTTCCGGAAACTCTTCCAAAACTGGCAAGAAGCTGGAGTCTTCTGCTAGAGGAAGTGCTCCTATTGTTTTTAAGAGGGAAACCTTCAACTAATAAAGGGAGGTCTCACCCCGCATAAAAGGGAGAACTTCAACCTGAAAAGGGAAGTCTCAACCTGTGATGGTTTAAGGATGACCAACAACTCTGGAATGCTTAATGCAATTCCTGGAACTCTTCCAAAATTGGCAAGAGGCTGAAGTCTTCTGCCAGAGGAAGTGTTCTCAATTTTGTTCCTGGAATTCTTCCGAAACTAGCAAGAAGCTGAAGTCTTCTGCTAGAGGAAGTGTCCTAGATTGCCAGATGACCATCATTTCCCCCCCTGTCAGATACAAGGTGAGATGATGGAGAAAACTCAGCTGCAAGACTTTTCAATACTCTGGAACAAGTTCTGACATGTGTTTGGAATATCTTCTTGGGTGTTGATGCCCATTGCCAAGAAGCGATCCATCTTAGATGAACCTTTGTTCTTGCAGGACGTTTGTTTTTGAAGCATCTGTGTGAAGAATGACTGGTTTTATGACAGTGCTTACATGGATGAAGATCAAAACAATGATCTTTCAAATGGCCAACTCGATCATAGTGTTGGCATTTCACAATCTGTTTTTGTTGTTGTTGCGGTGGAAGAGGAGTAGAATCTAGAACCGCTGGAACTGAACTGTCATGAATGAATCCAGCACTCTGAAGCTGAATGGGCTTGGCGTAGTCTGGAATATGAAAGGACAAGTCCTTGTCATATCCAAGACCAGTTCTGTGCTTGTTGTGGACAAGTTGTTCCCAAGGCCTAATGATGGGCTTGGGAAGTGCAGACTGAGTTTCTGCATCTGCATGCAATTTTGTGACTTCATAGGGCACTAGATCTGAATCAACTTGTTGCTTATGGGAGTCCATTTCAATCTTCTGAACAGAAACAAGTTCAGAATAATGACTCCACTGCTGTAATTCTTCCTGTTGTAGCTTTGTTTTCAGCTGCAAAAACTCAATATTTTCCTGTGCATTTTGCAGAGAGGTTTGGATGTCAAAGAGAGTACCTTTGTTGACCTTCACCGTGTCTTCAACAATAGACAACATTAATGTGCTCAATAGCTCTAAAAAATAATTAATTTTGGCCATTGTCTCACCAAAAATGAAGACCTTAAATTAAACACTGAGATGAGTTTCACTACCGTATGGTTGTAGTCCAACCAACCCACCCACTATGCATATAACATGAGAGAATAGCTTCAGCTACTGATTTTATCTTCCACCACAGAAGATGGACAGCCGAGGAGTACGTGACGGTCTAGAGATTACTGCTCTTGGCACCCTGTACAAAGAATCACGGGAGAAAAAATACTGGAGAAGTTCTCGGATCACGTAATCAACTGCTTTGCCCAGCAGATAAAGCAGGGCAAAGAGAGCAATGGCTCTCATAGAACTCAGAGGCAGATGAAATTTTACTATAGTAAAATATTTTAATATTGCAAGAAGATTCTAAGAAAAATAGTAAAAATTGGGAGGTCTATGAACTCATTTTCAGCATGGATTTTATTTTTCTATTTTTCAGGGGAAAGACAGATATCCCTATCCCATTGGATATCAAGCTGTGCGCAATTACGCTGGACACATCTATGAAATGGAGATTCAGGAAGGTGCCAAAGGGCCTGAAACTGGTCACACCTCATGAACCAACAGTCGGACCAGAGGCATTTTCACTCAAATCACATCCAGAGCTTCAGAGCACATTAACATAAATAATCCTGCAACTTGTTATTGAGCTTTTACCAATACTTATATAAGCAGTTGCAGGACAAGGTGCATTTATTTTCCTTCTCTGCTCGAACAGGCGATTTCACCAATTCAATTCAATTTTCATCAATTTCCTCTAACCCCAAATGGCCACCCAACAACAAGACATTTCCAGAGCTCCCGCGGTTACCGATGCAACAAATGTTGGGCGTACCTTAGTGGAATGATTTTACAATATTCTTGTTGTTTCTCCTTTATGAGGATCCCGATATAATCAGTCGCTGGCCTTCCCTCAGCGATCAAATTCTTTCACTTGCTACTTCTCCATACCTCCCTAGGTTTAAAGTGGATATCAAAATAGTGGATTCGCAGGATTCGCACAGAAATGGAATACTGGTTCTGGTAAGCGAGTCAATTAAGTTTCTAGACAATGCAGAATGCAGCTTCACTCATAACGTTTTCCTGGCCCCTCGGAGAAATGGGTATTTCGTGCTGAATGATATTTTTAGGTACGTGGACAAAGAACCACATCAGCCAGACACTGTGACCCCAATTCCTCGCTTTCACTGACAAAGACCATCCATCGATAACCTTTCCATCGTTTCATAGGAATCCATTAACAACAATCGTTATGATGTATCGTGGCACAATAAAGTTCATAGATCCTGATGGGAATACGAGGTGTGTAATCGTTCAGAGGAGATCAAGGGATCATCCATGTCGAGGCGTTCAAACCAGGCAGTGTGCAGTCTCAGGCGTTCATACCATGTATCAGGTCAGTATCTCCACACCATATAAACAACATTAATACATTCAACGCAGTTTCAAATACGACGCCATACACCATACCAGCATTTTAAATACCATATAAAAATACCAGCGTTCAATACAATTTAATACACCATACTAGCACATGCAATGCTGTTCAATACACCATACCAGCGTTCAATACAGTGTTGTTGCGTTGTTAAAATCAAGTCGCGGATGGACATGTTTGCTTGGATGCAGGCTCAGAATTGCTGGATTTCTCCATGGCAAGGGTGCTCTCAGTGCTCTACCTGCAGTGAGCACAGATTCCTCTTCTGCCACAAAATCAAATGGGTATTCTGAGGATTCATCTCATTTCATGTCAACTGAGGAGTAAATTTGAATGCCCACCAAGATACTCCATGTTGTCTCGAAGCGGCTCACCTCTTCTTCGCTGCTAGTTCAATGCTCACTGATCCAGCCCAATTGGCATTACGATTAGGAGTTCTAATGGAAACGCCACTGGAGATACGGGGATTCTCTGTTTCTGATATCAGTGGAAAGAAATTTGTTGCAGCTGCTGCAAAACTTCGACCATTCAACTTGCGTATCTCTACAGTGGCCTCAGCGCCAAAACCATGTCAGGCCTCAGCACTAAAACAGGAAATGACAGTATGGACAAATGTGCAGTGCTGGCAGAGGTAGGTTATTTCAGGTTTGAGGGGAATAAAGGCAGAGTCAGAGGTCAGGTAACCCAGAACTGACATATATAGAGACCACAAAACAAGTGGCTCAAATTGGAGTAGGACCAACAATCGCCCGCTCTGATACCATGTTAAGCACACATGGACAGCAAGAGAGATATGAAAGATAAAACATGCAATACACTTTTATTGAAAAATGATATACATTTATAGTACATTATGTGACCGTTGGGATTCACATCCCAAGGTCTCTTGGACTACTTTTTGTCCATTCGGCTTCCACACTAACCCATTGAGGATTAGGTGTCCAACAGTTCTTTGTGCTAGGAAATCTATTTTAAATTATCATGTGATGGTTTGGAGAGTGTTTTAGACAATGTGCACATCAGAGGTTTAGTCCAAATGCATTTTTAAAGTGTGAATTAAGTAGAGTGTTATTGGGTGTGTTAGAAACAAGTTGATCTTAGGTTAGACATTGGGAAATCACTTGTCAATATAAAAGCACGTAGTGTTAGGTAATGTACGTATACAAGAGAATGGATCAAATTTGTAATGCATTGGATTGAACGCAATGATTGCAATCTAAATATGGAATGATAGAGTATGTGTTGATTGCATATTGTTTATATCGGGCACAAATTGTGTTTAGAGTTGTGTATTAGTGTGTTTTCACAATCAGTGTACAGTGTGATTGGTTGCCTGCAATAGAGAATGTGATTTGAAGCATATGAAATTGTCAGAATTGGTTGATGCCTTAGTGGCTTGGAAATAAACTATGCTCAGGGGCTTAAGATCGATGTGGCTAAGAAATTTGTTGTACAAGTGATATGATCTAGAGGAAAATTTTTTATCATGAAAGATATGCATAGAGAGGCTATGTGATTGACAATGTTGTATGTTGGAATTCAAACGTTGTTATACCTATGCATTTTGCAAGTGTGTCTTGTTAATCACAATGTGATTAGAGGCATATGTACACAACTATAACATTACCAGTTCATATGAATGCATACGGATTGTTATCAAAGGATTATGCAATTGAGAACATAGTATACAAAGGCACAATTATTGTTGATGTAGAGGAAAAAATTTAACATTGTTTTGCATGGTTTTTCATGTGCTCTAGAGGACTAAACTATTAATGTTGAATTGTCTTGAATTTTTTCTTGTAGTCTGAATTTACTATCATAGATTGTCATAAATCACCATGTATTATCATAGATTTCCATCTACTATCTTGTATTGCCATGTATGGCTGAAATTATGGGTTGTAGTATTAATGTAGGCATGTGTTAATATTGCTTGGTTTCTGGATCAATGATTGGTTTCCTATTGTTAGGTTATCGCTCAAAGTCAAAACATGCATCTGAATCTGAAGCTTTAAGCTCATCCATTAGTGATTTCTTTGCGCGACATTCATTTGTGTTGTGAGTGGGGCTCTTGTGAAACTAACACCACTTTCCTATGTCTTCCTTCATATTCCCATTTCCATTCTTTTCTTTTGGATTTGACATATTGTCTCAGGTCTTTCCACCTTGGTGCTTTCCTTTATTCTATAGTTTGGAGGTGCCTTTGTCATGCTTTCGATTTCCAAATCCAAAGTCTCGCTTCTTCTGTTTAAATTTTTTCTCGATCTTGATGGCATATTGATGTATTGGACCAAGTGAGGAGATATCTAGGAGCTCCATTTTAGCTTGGATGTATTTGTGTAGGAAACCACGGTACTTGAGCACTAGATGTTGCTCAAGAGTCCTTGATACACATCTTTTTGCGTAGGATATGAAAGATATTCATGAAATCCTTCACTTCTTGGTCCCTTTCCTGTTGTAGTGTGGTCGATTTTATGTACTTGTCTTCATAGATCCCAACAGGTTAATATTTCTCCTTAATGGCATCTTTTAAAGAGTTAGAAGAGGATGAAACTAAAAATACTGAGGATTCCTCCTCATCCTTCTGCTCATAGTAAGTTTCCTTCCAAACCTTGACATGTAGGATGACCTTAAGGAGTACAAAAGTTATCTTTTCTCTATTAGAAAATATGTACCTAAACATATCCGTCCAACAAATTTAACCATCTATCTAAGCATATGAATCTATATGGCCTTCAAATATAGGAATGTCAAATTTAACACCTTAAATAGGGGGGTGGCTCTGAAGTGATTGTTAGGTTAACAAGCTTCGCCCATTGACATCCACCAAAGGTCATGCAAAAAATTATCCATCAACTTATTCCTTTTTTTCTATAGGGATTCTTAGAGCAACAGTTTGACATGCTCCCTCTTCTTCATTTTCTTATGACATAGGAAGATGTCAGGGTTGGTGATGCTGGTATTGCAACGGTTCAGCCAGTTCCAGTCCTAACTCCTTATTCTTGACCTTGTTCGAGACATGCACAAAAAACATAGAAACAACATACCACTTTGATACCACTGATCCATCTTTATGAAGGAACAAAATGAAATATCAATTTAAACAAAAACATAGATATAAAAAGAAATAGAACTTCAATTAATAAATAACAAGTGCTAAAAATTGTTTACATGTAGAATGAAAACAAACTTTTAAGAGGAGATGTGACGGCTACATGCATTCTAAATTTTGTTATAATGAGGCTCAAATTCCTTTCTATCATGAAGAAACATTTCGAAATGCTAAACATCCAAAACCTTAACCTTAGGAGATGAAGCGCCAAAAGGTATGGGCCTCAATGGGGTTAGTCGGAATGGCAACTTTCTAGGGTCATAACTTTGGCATATGGTATTTTCTTGATGCACACAATAGCTCATTAGAAAGGTCTATCCAAGGAAAACAACTTTCAAATATAAGTGTGATTCAAATATTCATTTTTTCCCATATCTACAAAAAACATTGTTTAAGGCCTCGAAAGGGTAGTAGAAGTTTAAGACCCAAAAAATGCCAAAAATAGAAAACTTCTAAAATAGGAAATTGCGTTGAAAGAGAGGAAACTGATTGAAAACAATGTTGGGGTCCAAGTGGTCACCAATATCCACCTAGATCATATATTCCCAATTGGTGTAAACAACAATTGGTGTTGTAAACTGTACTTTCAATGAATAGCCTTTGGTTTGAGTCATTTGTTTCATGAATGGATTGAAGAGAGTATTTATTTCATCCATGTATGGTCTTGTGTATGCATTAATGTAGCCCTATATTTCATTGATCAATCCATGTAGCATCATTATAAGTCCCATTCTTTCTTGTTATCATTATTCATGGGTTTTGTGGAATCATTTGTCTAGTTGTGTTGTCTCTTTCGTATAGCAAGGGGGCATGGGCCCAAGAAGACTTGTTGAGTAGTAACAAATTTGTGTACAAAAACCATGAAGAGTTATTGATAGCCTTAGTAGATGTTCAGGAGGAGCATGTTCAACAAGATGAAGGTCATTATCAACATGGTTGGCATGATGTCACATTGTATATATGAACCACAAGTATGAGCATCATATTTTATTGGTTCTAATGTATATTTTGCAGGAGTGTTGTACGTAATCATGCTTCATCATAGAACAATTAGTATCATCATATTATTTTGTTAGCATGGTGTTCTAAGTTAATTTATCTCACCATTTCCAATTAATTTCAAAGCGGGAGAGAGATAGATTAGATGGTCATATATTTGCAAGAGGTTTCCATGAATACCAAAGGGGGAGATTAATGACAATGTTGGCATGTTGGAATTGATTTCAAACTGATATTCATGATATACTTATGCATGGTATTGATGATTTGTTGATTTCAGGTGATTATAATGATGCATTATGGTGTTAAAGACCCTTGACATGTTGAATGTAGAAGTCTTGAAGAAATGGTTCTAGATCTAGGTGAAGACTTTTTGGATTCCCCTAAATTAGAGTACAAACACAAATCTAGAGGGGAAAATCGACATTTTAATGATGGAAACCCAAATTGCTAGTGGAAAAAGGGCATCTGCAATCTTGGTTAATTTTGTAGAGAAAACATCCACATCAATAGGTGGTAAAATGAATACCATGGGCTCCTACCATTGAAATTGTTCATGGTTTGGCAACGATAAAGGTGATTGATCTAGTCACATTCATTGGCTTCATTTGGTAAAGATTAACTTGTTGAGTTGGTCATCAAATACATAATAGAAAGTGATCAATGCACTTGATTTGATCTCAAAGTTGAGTGTTAATTGCATTGATCTAGTCTAGGAGGTATTAATGTGTGGGATTCAGTTATAATGGTTGATTTGGTCACAATTACCAATCTGAATTATTCATCCAAGAATAATGAAATGTATTCATTATGTTTGATATAGTCACTCCAAGTTAATTTGGTCATTAGGCGCTGCATTTGGTCACCAAGAAGATGAGTAGTAATGTGTTGAAGTGGTTGATTAATTGTAGTTCCTGGTGCTAGGAAATCATTTTTAATTTATTATGCCATGGTTTATAGAGAATTTTAGACGTGCACAACAGCGGTCTAGTCCCAATGCATTTTTGAAGTGTAAATGAAGTAGAGTGTGATCTAGTGCATTGGAAACAAGTCGATCTAAGGTTATACATTGAGAAAATTGCATGAAAATATAAATGCATGTAGCATTATGTAATGTAAATATAACAAAGGATGGATCAACCATGTAATGCATTAGATTGAATGTAATGGCTGCAATTTGAAGCTCAAATGAAAAGGTAAGTGTTGGTTTCATATTGTTTATATTAGATACAAAGTGAATTTAGAGTAGTGTATTAATGCGTGTGCATGATGAGTATATAATGTGATTGGAAACCTACGATGGAGAATGTGATCTGAAGCATATGCAATTGTCAAAATAAGTTTATGCACTAGTGCCTTGGAAATGAAGTTTGATTAGGGGCTTAAGATAGATGTGGAAGAGTGATTTGTTGTACAAGCAATATAGTCTCAAGGATATAGTTTTGTCATGATGGATATGTGTAGAGAGCCTATGTGATTGATAGTGTTTTGCATTGGGATTCAAACATTATTATGCATATCATTTGTTGAGTGTGTCTTGTTAATCGTATTGTGAGTGGAGGCATATGTACACAACTATAACATTACGAGTTCATGTGACTATGTATGGAGAATTATCAAAGGAGTATGAAATTGAGAATAGAGTATACGAAGGGAAAATTATTGTTGATGTATAGGTATACTATTAACATTGTGTTGCAGGGATGTTCGTGTGCTATAACGGACTAGACTAATAATATGAATTGTCTTGAATTGTTTCTCATGGTATAAATGTACGATCATAGACTACCATGGATTTTCATATATTTCCATGCATTTTATTGTATTTCAAGGTATGGTTGAAATTATGGTTGTAGCATGGATGTAGGCGTTTTGCAAGGGTTATGATAATGTCTTATGTGGCTGGGAGAGAGGTTGCTACTCTAAGAGTTATAATGTATATGTTATTGTAAGGCTATAAAATTTGTATGATTTATAGTGTATGACGTAAGCATGTTGTTATTGATTTTAGGATTTAGGAGAGTGATTTCTATGTTAATATATGTGTGAAGGAAGAATAGCTTTATGTGATGGGATTTGGTCAGAATATCCTACTAGGGTTTTTCATTGTTGATTAGCATATTTGGTTGTTGGGTAGAGATTAGTTTGTATAGTTGTTGTGATGAGGAAAGAAGACTACATGGGTCCAGAATGAAAATTGATGAAATGAGGTCCACAATTGTTTGAGTTGAGATATGTGGGCCTAGTATAAAAATATGAAAAGTGGTCCACAATATTTTGAAACTTGGGGCCTTTAGTGGAAAGTGGTGGCTCACTGAGTGGTGGCTTCCATCACGTGTTGGCCTAAGAAGCTATTGGAGGACAGGGCCTCTAGTAGGTTGGGGCTTACATAGTTGTGTAAGTGGTGCCTTCTGTTACGTAGTGGTAAGGAGAAAGTGGTTTCTTGCATATATCATAAATCGAGGCTTGCATACTAATGTCGACCAATATGTGATGTAAAGAATATTTTAAATAATAAAGAAGAAGAAGCGATTAAAGTACAATGGATTTTCTCTCGGAAGGTTTTCCACCTAATATATAGTGTCTTCATCTATTTGATGATGGTTACCAATTATTTTATGTTTTTCTCTTATGCTATCATGCTTTGATGTTCTATGTGCTTCTTATGGTTATGCATATGTAATCTATTGTTTTCATATTATGATGTTGGTTAATAAACTCATGATTCAGTTATTTGTGAATAAAAGGTAAAAATGGTATTTGGTGATCCATTGGAACTATACTAATTCATTCGCCTCTTTCAGTATAGTCAAGCTCCCAACAACAAATGATTCTTTAAGATGAAGTTTGATGTAGAAGGAAAAGTGGATAAAGACAAAACTAATTTGGTATCAAAATAATATTCCTAAGTAGAGGGAATTGACCTTGGTGAAATTTTTTCTCCTATTGTAACTTAACTTTTGTTAGATTTATTTGATATATTGTTGTTTCTTTTGATTGTGAAGTAGAACACATGGATTTGAAGAAAACATTCCTACATGGGGAATAGGAATAAGAAATCTACATGAAGTAGTTAGAATGCTTTGTATTGAAGGAAAAAAAAAAGTTGGTATGTAGGATGAAAGAGCTTCGATATGGGTTAAAACAATCACCAAGGATGTGGTATAAAAATATTGATACTTATATATTAGGACTTATCCTTGAAAGGAGAAAAGTGGATCACTATGCGTATTTCAAATTATATGTATTATTAAATTTATTTAGTCTTGTATGTGGATGATATGTTGCTAATTAAAAATAACAAGGAAATCATGGAGGAAGTTTAAACTTAATTGGCCTCTAAAATTGACATTGAAGTATCTTGGTGTTGCAAATTTAATTTTGGGCATGGAGATTAAAAGAGATTGGGAAAAGAAGAATATATGGTTAAATGAAAGGAAGTATCTTGAGACAATATTAGAGAGATTTAATATGCAATAATGTAAAATGATAAATGCCCCTATTCCTATAGTTGATAATTTATTTGCAAATTAATGTCCCAAGACATAAGAAGAGGAACATGACACGACCCATTCTCCATATGTTAGTGAAGTTGGATGTTTAATATATGAAATAGTATGTTCCAAACCATACATTGCACATGCAATGGGAATATCAACCATCTATATGTCAAAACTAAGGAAGTAGAATTTGACAATAGTAAAGAGAGTCTTTAGGTATTTATGTGGCAATATTGGTTATAAATTGTGCTACTAAGGAATACTAGGACTAAATAAAGTATTGGACATCAATGGAATTATTTATGCAATTAGGGTTAGAGTTATGGATCATAGAAGATCTACAAGTGAGCATGTTTTTAACCTATTTGTAGGAGAATTCAATTTGATGAGCAAGAGATTGTATGTTGTTATGCTCTCAACTACATAAGTTGAAGACACGGAAACCACTCATGCAAGTGAGAGAGTAGTATGGTTGTGTTGATGGTGTTGGACCCACCAACATGTCAAGGGATCTCCTTGGTAAGAAGTATCAATTAGACCTCAAACCGTTTGGTGTAGCAGTCCTAGCAGTGGGTCATATAGCAATGATTTGACTGTGATTTTGAATAGAAACAAGTAAGATAACTATGTTGGTAGCAAGGGTGTGACCATTGCAGTGAGTCAAGGAAGGTGTATGAGAGGTTCTAAAACATGTGGGTTGAGATGAGTGCACCTCTTGGCAACTTGTAATAATACTTAGATGGCAAGGGAACACACAAGAGAATATGCATCAAAAGTTGGAAAGCGAGTAAGTTGGAAATCCAAATTGATGGTCAAACCAATCAACACATTTCAGAAGGATTCATACATACTCATATGGAATAGTCCATACATCCATGTGTGACAAAGAAAATACATATGCCATTTAGAGTAAACAAGACAGTTGGAATACAATGCAACATATGCATGAAATGTGTTGGCTCCTATTATATAAAGAAGTGTAAGTTCCAATCATACAATACATCCATGTACACTTGCTAGCCCCAATAGTGGAACATTACAACCACATCCACCTGCTCCTCCAAAGACATGAACTAGCTCTATGCAGTGGAGAAGCCAAGGCGCATTACAATAATGTCCAAGCTCTCTCCAAGATGGTCTTCTCAGAAGCTTGGCTGACCAAAAGCCTATACAATGAGTTATGAGGGACTATTTATAGAAAAGGGTTGGGTGACCCTTGGCATTCCCCTTTGTGATAGCTCAACTACCCTCATGACTTGTCATCTACTCTATGACTGTTACATCCAACTATTGACACTTGAACTTACACATGACACGACGTTACATTACAATGCAGATGTGCTCATGTGAGATGAAATGGCTTGAGCAAGCCATGCAAGACATCACTGACACTTTGTCCATTGGGATGAGACCAACTCTTTGACATGCTTATCATGGTGAAGGTGGCACTACAACAAATCCCTGTGATTAACGCCCCTTTTTACTTCTTTTTTTGCATCTAAAGCCCATTTTTGGTGCTATTTGCATCCATTTATCAAATATGGTGCAAAACTTGATAGAAAATTTGCATCGAGTTTTGCACCAAATATTACACCAAGTTTAGCACCAAGTATTGAAATAGGTTTTGCACCAAATTTTATGCCAAGTTTTGTGTCATCCTTTGTACCGGGTTTTGTTCTAGGTTTTCCATCAACTTTGGCACCTAATTTTTTTTAACATACTTTTACATCCTCATTTGCATCCACTTTTTGCACCTACACTTGCATCAACTTTTGCATCGACTTTTGCATCCTTTTTTGCATCCTTTTTAAAATCATTTTTTGCATCCATTTTTGCATCCCTTTTGTGCCAAGTTTTTGATCAAGTTTTGTGTCTAGTTTTGCATATAATTTTGCATCTACTTTTGTTGCATCCACTTTTCCATCTTGTTTTGCATCCATATTTACATCCTCTTTTGCATCTATTATTGTGCCCACTATTGCATCTAATATTTTTGTGCCACAATTGGTGCCTAGTTTGGCACCTCCTTTTGCACCCACTTTTGATTATAATTTTGCATCCACGTTTGCATCCTCATTTGTGTCTAATTTTTCATCAACTTCTACATCTATTTTTGCGTCCCTTTTTGTATCCACTTTTGGATCAGGATTTGCATCGGGTTTTGTGTCTTGTTTTCCATCTACTTTTGCATCGACTTCTATTGCATCCACTTCTGCATACAATTTTGCATCCACTGTTGCACCCATTTTAAAGTACACTTTTTGCATCCCTATTTACATCTTCGTTTGCATCATAGTGTGATTATTTTTTTGCATCTATCATTACATCCACTTTTGTTGTGCCACAATTTGTACCATGTTTTTCACTTACTGTTGTACTCACATTTGCTTCCAATTTTGCATCCATGTTCACATCCTCTTTTGCTTCAAATATTGCATCTCTTTTTGCATCCACTTTTGTGTCAGGTTTATGCATTGGGTTTTTTATCTCGTTTTGTATCTACTTTTGCATCTACTTCCGTTGTATCCATTTTTGCATCCAATTTTGTTTCGCCTGTTTCATCAATGTTTGCTTCCACTTTTACATCCCTTTTTGCATCTTATTTTGCATATTTTTCTTGTCTATTGTTACATCCACTTTTGTTGCGCCATATCTTGCGCCTACCATTGCAACCACGTTTTCTTCCACTTTTGTATCCACATTTGCACCCTCTTTTGTGTTTAAGTTTGCATCGAATATTGTGTATGTTTTTGCATCCCCTATTGCATCCACTTTTGTTGCATCCATTTTTGCATCTAATTTTGTGTCCACTGTTGCACCCATGTTTTTGTCCATGTTTACATCCATTTTTTCATCTTATTTTGTATCCATGCTTGTCTCTTTTTTTCATCCAAGTTTATGTCCTTTTCTGTGTCCATTGTTGCATCCACATTTGTTTCACCACAATTTGTACCAAGTTTTACGTCTACCATTGGACCCATGTTTGCTTCCACTTTTGCATTCATGTTTGCATCCAAGTTTGCATTGACAACTACATCTGCTTTTGCATCCACTTTTGTGTCAGGTTTTTCATGTTGTTGTGCATCTACTTATGTTGCATCCACTTTTCATCCAATTTTACTTCTATTGTTGCCCCCATTTTTGTGTTCATTTTTGCATCCCTTTTCCAACACTCATCATATTTTCTGCATTGATGATATTCCTTATGGCATTGACAATTATGACAATTGATGACAATATCAATAATCTTGACAATGATGAAAATGAAGATGATGGCGATGACATGAATTGTGATCATGATGATGAAGACGATAGTGGTTACAATGACAATGATGATGATGGAAATGATTATGATGATTACGATGCTAATGACCTTGGGAAATCTTCCCAATTTTTAAATGTTGTCATTGTCATAATCATAGGAATTATCTTTGGTGTCGTCATCATCATCATCATCATTATCATCATTTTCATCTAGGTCATCATCAAAAACAATAATGGCATGAATGATGATGATGTCCATGATGACGATGATAGCAATGATGATAGAAATTACATTAATGATGATGGTGGGGATGATAAAAATGATAATGACGATGATAAAAGTGGTGACAATGATGATCATCGATCATATCTAAAAAATAGAGTTGTTATTTCTCTTATATATATCAATGTGTCGTAAAATACCCTTTTCTAGCACTGATCACATTTGTTGGGTTGATGATATTTCTTACAACATCTATAATCATGAACAATTGCAAACAATGTCCATAATGATGATGATGACAATGATGATGATGGAGTTGATGATGATGACATGAATGGTGATTATGATGATAATGTAATGATGGCAATAACGATGACAAAGATGATGGTGATGATGATGACAATGAAGATGATGACAATGATTATGATAATGAGAATGACCTTACAATCTTATGGATTCATGAACAATTACTAGTTTCAATACCATCTTCTCAATACATATTACTATCATACTTTTTACATTTTATGTCTCTCTTGAGGTATCTTACGTACTATAATGGTGTTGTCAACACTAGAAAGATATATTGTTGTAATGGTGGTTCTAATGTTAGCACCAGCAAAGTTTTTGTTAAATTTTGGTTAAAAAATTTGATTTATGCAATTATTTTGACAATCTATGTAAAAAAGTAAATAACATACAATTATTTTGACTATAGTCCCATTGATTTTCATGAATTCACCAGTTTGAAGACCATCTTATACATACATATTATTATTAATATTTTTGCATTATATCCCTCTTATATCTTATTGTAATGGCAGTATTAGCACTAGAAAAATATCTTGATGTAATGGTGATGTTAGGATTACACTAAAAAATCATTAAATTTGGTAAAAGAAGTTGATACTTTATTTTATATTTATTTATTTTATTTTTAATTTGGGAATTTTTGTTTTTGTTTTTTTGTTTGTTTTTAATTCTATTTTTATGTAGTAATATTTTTTTGGTTAAATCTTGGTAGTAACTAGTTTTTGGTCGAATCATATGTATTAACCATGTTCTTTGTACTACAAATCTAATTGTTCGGACAAAATTGAGCTTTCAAATAAGTTGCAAAAAGCATATAAATGGAAGAATAGCGATGGAAACTATTTGTATTTTCCAACTATTCAGATATCATGTATAAAAATGTTCAACATTTTTAGAAACAATGGATTAGAGGTGAGTCTGTAATTGTACATAAAGTTTGGATGATACATAAAAACAAATTTGGTTTCATTGATGTGCTTATGATCTACTTTGGATATGAAACCCTAGGTTTTGGAAGTATGAAAATAATTAATTTGGTTTACCTTTGATAACCAATGAAATTTTATTTCTTTTTCATCGTAAAACCAAGGAAGATATGGAAATAATCCTCATTAGAAAAAACCTTCTTGTTGAAGGTTTATAATTGGTAGGAAAAGTTCAACAACTGGGTATAGAAGTTTTTAGTTTCTATTAGGGAAACAATGTGATTATAGGTTTTAGTAGACATAGATCATTCTTGTTATTTGATTCACTTTGATGATGGCCTCTTCTGACCAATATATGAGATTGTACATTTGTTGATATTTTTTAGATTACCAAGTAGAGATAGTTGTTTATAGGAATTTGGTAAAACCTAAAGTATTGACAAATGGTTTTCTCACTATTAAGCATGTTTAAGTCAAATTGGGTTGCAAAACTTAAGGAGAAAGCAAAAACAATTGTTAGTAGTTGTGAATTGGTATAGACATTAAATGATTCCCAATCATGTTCTTTGTGCTACAAGTCTAATTATCAAGACAAAATTAATAATTTTGTTCAGTTACAAAGAGCATATAAGTAGAATAATATGAACCATGGAAATTATTTGTATTGTCCACTAACTATTGAGTATATCATGTGTGAAAATCTTTAACATTTTAAAAAACAATGAAAATGAGAGGTGAACTTGTAAATATACAGAATGCTTGGATGATACATCCAAGACAAAGTTGGCTTCATCAATGTGTTCAAGATCTACCTTGGAATAGAAACCATATGTTTTGGAAGTGTGCAAAAAAATAATTTGATCTGCCTTTAAAGATAGTCTATGTATGGTAACCTTTTATGACCAATGATTTTTTTTTATCATCATCATCATCATCATCATCATCATATATATATATATTAGAAACTAAGGAACATATGATGATAATCCTCATCAAAAAATGACCTATGATAGTGGTGGCAATGGTGAATATGGTGATGATGACAATGGAAATGAGGATGATGATTAAATGATGATAACGATGACAAAAATACAATGATAGGGAACCTATGCCATCAGGGATTCCCTATATGGGGAAAATATTACCTACATGTGGGAAGTTATTATTGATCACAAAAATGAATAAATTCATTAGACAGTTTGAATTCACTTTCATTACCCATCCAAATATCCTTAATAATTCGAATTTTTATTGTAGTGTAATTTAATATATTTCTGTTAATTAATTCCATAAATTCAACTTAACAAGTTATATTTGTGTGTTAAGTTATATTTATCTATATGCACAATATGTGACAATTTAGACACACATAAATTATTTTCATTTTGTCTCAGTCATAACTTCATATCATTTCTAACCATTTTAAACTAATAGATGAAACTAACCATAGTAACTCTTATCTAACTAATTGAGCTTGTTAGTTCCAACCAAAAAACCATATTAACTAACATACATTTTAATGACATTAATTGCATCAAGTAATGAGTATACCTATAAGAATATTCAAAACACCAATTTAGATTATGAGTTCTAAACATGGTAATTAAATGACTATTACAACCAAATAATAATGAATCATTTCAAAATGGGATATAATAATTGTCCTTATTTAAATATGAATTACATACCCTGTAAATTATATAGAAGTCTTCATTTATGTTATCATCTGCATCTATGTCTTCCAATGCTTCCTTGTCAATGTTCATATGTTCTTGCAGGTAATTAATATTACTCTTCCTAAACCATTCTGCTAAATTCATATTGTGATCATCCTCATCTTCACCTTCGTCATATTCTGTATCAATAAAAGTTGTTTCTAGATCAAAAATATCAATGTTACTAGATCTATTAATTTGATCTTCATTTTGTATATCATCAATATTGCCTTCTTCTATAAGATCATTTGCCTTTGGAAATTGTTGGTTGTCATGGTGAATTGCCTCATCGAATTTATCATTTTGTGAAAATACACCTCTAGCCCCACTTCTCCATATTACTAAAGGAATGTTGTCACCATCATCTAGTTCACAGTCTTCTAGCTGAACATCATCATCTTGAACATCATCATTGATGCCAATTTGTTCTATGTTCCCCAATTCTTGAAGTATATTTGGTTGATCATCATTAATTTTCTTTGCATTGATTGAGGCATCTTCGAATATATGCCTTAATCTTGGATCATAATGAATGACAAATATCCATTTTGGATCCAAAATATCTTCATAGAAAAAACCTACATGTGAAGAAGATAAGTATATTAGATCTCCAGTGGAATCAAATTTTATTATCAATGAGAATGTATATATCCACAATAAAAAATGAATTAAAAAATTACATAAGACCATTATTTCTTATATTTATTATATTGTTTTAGTGAAAAAATACCTTCTCACAGTGAATTGGTAAAACATAAAGCTCCTTATCCTGTGGTAGGTATTTTGATGAATCTATATAAAACAATCCACTATGGATATCATGTCTTTGTATCATATTAAATGCTTCATACCATTTACATTTAAAAAGACTACATTTGAAAGAGTGATAATATAACTCAATAATTTCTTGTATTTTTCCAACGTATTAAATATTCCCTTTAATAACATTTTTATCCTTTGAACTTGCTCGACTTGATTGTTTGAAATCAACCATGACCCCACAATTGAAGGATCGTCTTTTTGCATCTACTCTTTCTACATGATAATGATGACCATATGCCCACATTGTAGGATACTTCCTCACCTATGACAAGCCATTTACTTGAGTGAAAATAATTATGATTGTGCATAGTTCAATAGTTAACAGTGTGATTAATGTATTCGAGCAACATTTTATAATAATTCAAAATTTACCTTTTTTTCACATCCTTTGCACATGTTGATCTCATCTTCTATTATGTTTGCATCTATTCCTTCCTCGTCTATCTAGTTTTGAATTTGTTTAGAAACCCATTTTATTGTGCATTCTTTTCCCCACTGACCCGAAATATCAGTGGGAAGTGGGGTGTTCCTTGGGTTTGATATCTTAAATTGTTTCCTTGCTTCTAACACATATTTCCTTTTTATATCATACATATCAATCCATTTATTCATGAATTCCATTTGGTAGAGGACAAACTTGTTGAACACAACACTTTCATTAACACCTATTAAAAATCAACATGTATAATTCAAACTTAGAATATTATTCTTTCAATTTGGGAAGCCCAAAATGATTTAGCAAATGATTCTAAAATAACTATAATAATGAATATTTTACATACCAATTACTTCTTTAATGCCATTAGTTTGAGGCTTTTTCTCCATCTATAATATCATATGCACGTTCTTGATCCTAAAATTGTGCACCATCTTCAAAATCTTTACCAAGGAATTCACATAGGAAGAAAATTTGTGATAATCATGTGTTTTGAATCCTGTGATATGTCCCTCTACTGTAAAATTTTTATCCAATGATGATCCATATCCAATGGGTGTTCTTATTGAATGAATAACATTTTTTAGTTGATCTAACTCTTTCCTTTTTAGTATCCATGGAGCTTGTGCATATGATTCATTTTCCTTACTTGGCCACAAATGTCTTCTATCAAATTTGGAACGTGAAAGAGCAATATCCCTCCTTGATGATAAAGTATCTTTATATTTGCTAGATATATGTCTAAAAATAGAATCATGGACATTTTTGAAAACATGATTAGGATCTAATAAATGAGATATTAATAGATCCTTCCACTAAGGGAGATCATAAAATATGGATTTCCTTTTCATTCCTTTTGGCATTTCAACCATAACTTGTTCTGGTTCCTCAATTGAATGATCATGACGAAAAAATGGTTCCAAGATTTTGATTCAGCATCTCCATACAATTTAAGCCAATCAGCTCGACCCATAACCTTGGGAGGAGATTTATTTTCAATTTTTCCATCAAATTGATTCTTTAGGTGGTTTCTGAACTTATGGACAGGTGGTGGAAAAACCTTGTTTGTTTGCATAAATAGCTTTGTGTAGATCTTTAGAATATCGCCCCTCAAATTGTTTTGCACATCTTGGACATGAAAAAATCCCTTTTGTTTGTAGCCCTATAATCAATAACTAGCTTATATAAAAAAACAATAATAATGTAATACTTATATACAACTTGAATTGAAAATAAATTATGATGTACTACGAATATGGAAATTATTTGATCTCTTACCTAAACAAACACCAAGTCCTGGGAAATAATGAATTGCCCAACATGGTATGCCATAAAACATGAAGGACCTATTTGATGGAGGACGTGATATATCATACATTCTTATGTCTTTCCATAGCAATTGCATCTCATCAATAAAATGTGTAATGTAAAAATCCATTTTTTCACTTGATGTTTTCCTGGAACGATGAGAGTTTGCATAAAGTGTTCCTTTCTAACACTCATCCATGGGGGGATATTGTATACTATCAGTCCAACTGGCCAAACACTATAATTTGAGCTTAGGAAGGAGAAATGGCACACTCCATCCATTTCAAGTCCTAACCTAATACTGCGAGGCTCATCTTTGAATTTTCTTGGCCTTTTTTCCTCTATATGTTTCATTTCTTTGGAGTCCATAGGAATTCGCATGAATCCATCTTCACTCCTATTCTTTGCATGCCAATCCATCAATTGTGCAAGAGATTTACAACGAAACATTTGTTGTAGTCTAGGAATAATTGGCATGTGTCGTAAAACCTTATTTGGAACTGCAGAACCTTGTACATCCGTACGATATCTTTTCTCTTTGCAAACAGGGCATTCTTCATTGTCTTTATATTCATCTCTATATAAGATGCAATCATTTTTACATGCATGAATTTGCTTATTTTCAATCCCCAACTTGACTAACAATTGACATGCTTCTCTACAAGTTGATGGCAACACATTATCTTTAGGGAATATTTTATCCTTTAGAGCCTTGTAAGTTTTTTTTTCAAACCCACATGTTAGAAATGTCATTTATAATGTTATTTATATACCATAATGTAAAATCCACCTCAAATTAAATTAAATGAAGTTAGTACTTATATTCTAATTGAGGACAAAAATTGACAGTGCAAAACTAGAAAAATAATTCAACTTACTTTATTAAGGTAGTGAAGCTCTTGTCTGACCAACCAAACAATGACTTGATTTCCAATAATATTAATGTGCATGAAAGCTTGGATGTTCTACTTGCACCTGATTTGAACACCACTGTCTTTGTTGCTTGCTTAATTGATTCATTGATGTTGATATCATCATAATTATGTTGGTGGTAATTTCCCTCTATATTAACATCATCACTATTATGCATAGGATCATCACCCTCATCATTGTTTCCATCCCCAAAGAAACCTGTGAGCATTTCGTTCAATCCTTCTTCATGCATTACATTTCCATCAACATCTCTACTCTAAGTAGTGGATGGCATGTCATCAATGTATGCTAATTTCATCAATTCCTCAATTTTTTCACGTGGTAGTGCTCTCTTCAATGCTTCTCTTCTTCTCCTAGTATGGTTTAAAGGATGAATTGGATCATCTCGTTGAATTCTTAATGGTATAGTTGGATCTTGATCATTAGTAGGTGTATCATCATCATCATTTACCTATAATTAAATTCAACCATTATTTAATGTTAGATAGCAATTATTGTATAAAACATGGATCCATTTCAAAGATATACGCAATAAATTACTCAACAAAAAAATATTATACATATAAACAATAAATTAAAAATATTATTTTTGAACACATTATTTTAAAAACAGGCCACATCAATTTCATATTCTTAGATTTTCTACCTTAGGAACATCCAAAAACAACAATTGTCTCAAAGTATTCATCCATGCATGTAGTATCATCATGATGAACCTCTTGTTCATTGTGTTAATTTTCTATTGCATTTACAAACTCCATTGTCATATCCTCTTCCACCCATTTCATTTTGTGTGATTTAATTGTATGGCATAGGCCACATCCATATGCAAGTATTTGTATTGGTCTATCAAAATGATTAAACTCCTCATTTGTTTTGATTCCATTGCCGACCTAAAATAATTGATACATGCATTATTTTTTCCAAGGTTAGAGATTAGACTATATAATGTACTTATATTGTCCATTAATTTATAGCTGAACTTATTTATAACACCCAAAAAGTATAACAATTGTATCAAAGTATTCATTCCATGTATTATCATCATGACTAACCTCTTGTTCATTGCCACCAATTTCTATTGTATTTGCAAACTCAATTTTCATATCTTCTTCCACCCACTTTCTCATGCGATGTGCTTTAACAGTATGGGGTCCACCATTGTGTACATATTTTGGTTGTTTTACCATAAAAGGGTTCAACTTTATAATTGTTGCAAACACATTTTCCACCTAAAGTAATCAATGACATGCATTATTTTTTTTCAAGTTTGAATAATAAACTATATAAATTACTAGGTTTAGGAAAACAAGGATCAGAAACTAAATTTCATTTTATTATATTTCATAAATTAATGTAATATTTAAGTACCTGATGCCCTAAATCATGTTGTGTGTCTTCATTGGAAATAAATTTATTTGTTTCCATGGCCTCTCCTAGCACCTGCAATATGCAACAATGATAAATTGTTTTATTAAAGCCATGTATGGAATTGTTATAGTCTTATTTCTTATTCAATTATTTTAATCATTAAAATTTTCATGTTAGCTATTTGCATTTTTAGTTATGAAATTCTCCACCATTGTTGTGACACTCTTATGATAATGATTGAACACGAGTTGAAGTCTTAAATTTTCATGCAAATCTACACTTATGATTATTAGGGTCATATCTATTGAATTTTGGATACTAGTTTGTAACTTGGATATCAAGTTGCTTATCTAGTTTGAATGTACATTATGACATAGCGGTACTAGGTTCTCATGAAATTGTTTGAATGCTATGGAGATTTCGATATTTACCGAACGTTAGATGTTGAACATATTATACTACCATGTCATACATGTGAAGCATATTTAATATATGTTAGATCACCTTTGCATTAATATTAATACACAAATGATATTTTTTTCTTATTGGAAAAAAAAAACATTATGGCATTTCCAACCTAAGTCAATAATGACTAAAATAATTATTGCATAAATCAATAAATCCTAAAATGATGCCTAAGTGATCTATTCCTCCCAAAGAGACAGGAGTAAAGTATAAATGGTACAACTATGGGCATTACAATGTAAACAACAGATGTTCAAACCTTTAGAGGGGTAGAGCCTCTATGCACACTATGCATGAGGGAAGGTGTTTGATATCTTAGACTTGGTTTCCCTTCATCACCAAAGTGGATTAGGCTATGAGTGGATTGGCAAAGCAACCCTTCTTTGTTCCTTTTAGGTTTTGGGAAATCTCAAGTTCAACTAGTGGTAGTAGATAGTTTTAAAGACGTTTGCTAGGGTTTTTCAACAAGGTCACTAGATCCCAATGCAACAGAGATACTTCAGATTTGTTGAAAAGTAAAACCCCCACATAGCATCGAATAGATCATTAATGACTACCTAGAGAACTTAGACTAAATTAATCGTGGAAGTAAAAACTACAACCAAATTAATCATGAAAGTAAAAACTACAATTAAAAAAAACATACACTTGGTAATATACTAGAATTCATCCTCACCCAATCCAAAGTTGATGAATAATATGTTAAATCTTTAATGAAACTCATGAAAAATAATAAGCATGTTATCGATATAAGAGTGCATGAACTTGCTTAATGTATATTTGTTAATTGGAGATGTTGAATATCCAAAGTTGATGAATAATATGATAAATATTTAATGAAACTCATGAAAGATAATAAGAATGTTTATCCATATAGAAGTGCATGAACTTGCTTAATGTGTAGTTGTTAATTGGAGGTGCTGAATATGTATATGTATTTATTTATGTATTTACTAGAGATTATTGTAATTTCAAGAAATAAATATACATGGCTAATAAATAAGTTTTTATTTTTGGCTTGCCCTAACTACGCTGGAACCTATGGCCCTCATTCCCTTGTTCAATGCATTGACCATAGATCATTCACTCTAGAAAACCCTGATTCGCTCCAGAAAACCCCGATTTCGAATAGGAAAAAAAGCAGGAGGAGGGGAATTGGGAGGATAACCCGAAAAAGACGTGGTGGGAACGAAAAGGGCCAGCGCTGGAACCTATGGATCTCACTCCCATGTTCGATGCACTGATCATAGATCATTTGTGCTAGAAAACCCCGATTCACTCCAGAAAACCCCAATTTTGAATAGGAAAAAAGTTAAAAGGAGGGGAGTTGGGAGGATAACTAGAAAAAGAGGTGGTAGGAATGAAAAAGGGCTAGCGCTAAAACCTGTGGATCTTGCTCCTATCTTCAATATGGTGACCATAGATAATTGGCTATGGGAAAACCCCGATTTGGAATAGGAAAAAACGCGGAAGGAGGTGACTTAGGAGGATAACCAGAAACAAAAAAAGACGCGGTGGGAACGAAAAAGGTCCAGCAATGCCAGATCATCTGTAGATTGAAGATATTGGTGGCAGGAGAGAAGGAAAGTGCACGGGTCAGGGAGGCAGTGGGACAAATCTGTGTGGCTTAGAAAGACACAGCACAGAGGTTAGTTGATAAATTTGAACTTACCCTCACCAACCTTGACATTGTCCGCACTGTTTATACACATTATGTGAACAACTGATGGAATCCCCTAAAGTTTTTGTGCGTAGAGTTATTTTTTAGTATTGTTAATGAATGGATTATTATAATCCCTAACTTTCTATTGCTAGGTTAGCATTATTTTATCCTAGGGCAGAGGAATTGCAAACATTTTGTTAGCTAGCCACTTCTAGTAGAAGAAATTTGTGATTATCTGAGACAGTTATTGTATCCTTTAACATTGGAAAATACCTTGGAACCTTCTGCCTCCCATTAGACAAGTTGTTGGTTGGCTCTTTAAGGTTCTCAACTGAACTGAGGGTGGAGGATCCAAAATTTTATCCAAGAAAAGATAAGGATGGTTGCAAGGAGATCCAACATGGAGAAGCTCAGCTTTATTAATGAGTATCCAACTAATTTTTCAAGTCAACCCACTCGCAAGTAGATCCAACATTGGGCATGCTCAAACTAATTTAGCGAGTTAAGTGTTTATCGCTTCCAAGCTTGGAAAAGAAATGGGTGAAGAGGATCCCTATAAAACTATACAACCAATTAAGCTAGAGGTAAATTTCCTCTAAGTGCAAAAAAATTCAAATCTACTAATTGCTCAAAAGGAGATGAAAGGATTTGCAATTGTCAAACTAGTGATAAAGATGTCTCAATAAATAAATGATGCCTTTAAGAAAAGGAACAAGAGAACCTTATGCAAATAAGCAAATGCATTTGGAATTGCAATAGAGCAAGATACAAACTATAGGAAAATGGAATGCTCAAAATAAATTAAAATGGTTCACATGACTCATCTAAGTATTTTGCATATGAATTTTAGAGCATATGAACTACAATGCATGAAATGAAAGCAAGAAAGAGAATGAAAATGAAAGTAATTAGTGTTCATTCAATCTAATTAGTGTTAAGTGACAAAAACAAACCACTCAATCAATCACATGGAGACCTTCTGCAAATTAGGAGGAGTGGGATGCCAAGGGGAAAGGGTCACCAATCTCCCAAGAACAAGTGCCTCTATATTATATTGGTTCCCTCTTATGAAATGAGGGATGGAAAGGGAGTTGTTTTTGGAGGAAGTTTACAAATGATCCCTCAAAAGGGAGAGATACCTCCTTCCAATAGTTAGAAGTGATTAAAAAATCAAACTAGATGTTAATCAGAGATAGTTATAAAATCTGGTTTGATCTTTCACTCAATGATAAGATCAAAACCCAACGAAACTTAGAACTCCCTTTATGGATGAGAAGAGAAGTCTAAATGAGTTACAAAATAGGGAATCCATGAAGAATCCTTGGAATGTAGAACCACTCTGGAAGGTACAATGAAAGGTCTAATAATTAAAGAGTTTGCCTTTCCTTGTTGTCCAAATGCACAAATGTTCTTTCCCTTTGAAAAGCTGCCCAAAAATGATCTCAAAATTAAGTTTTAGGTCTTTTATTACAACTGCCAGATATCAATCCAAAAAAGGGAAAATCTAGCCACTCAAATGCAACAAAAATCAGCTTTCTTAGGTAAAGGAAATCTGCCAAGAAGCAAGTTCCTTGCTGCCCAGTCTCAGTCCAAAAGAGGAGAGACAAATCAGCTTTAGGAGACACTTGATACCTACAATAAAAGTTAGCAAAAGCCAATGTGAAATAGGCCAAGCTAGCCACTTCTAGCAGAATAAATTTATGATTATCTGAGACTGTTATTTTATCCTTTAATATTGGAAAATAC
This sequence comes from Pinus taeda, assembly GCA_000404065.3. Taxonomy (NCBI): domain Eukaryota; kingdom Viridiplantae; phylum Streptophyta; class Pinopsida; order Pinales; family Pinaceae; genus Pinus; species Pinus taeda. Next base: position 142,684 of record APFE030608631.1, on the reverse strand, counting down.
CTTGGAACCTTTTGCCTCCCATTAGACATAGTTGCCGGTTGGTTCTTTAGGGTTCTTAAGTGAACTAAGGGTGGAGGATCCAAAACTTTATCCAAGAAAAGATAAGGATGGTTGCAAGGAGATCCAACATGGAGAAGCTTAGCTTCATTAATGAGTATCCAACTAATTTTTCAAGTCAACCCACTCGCAAGTAGATCCAACATTGGGCATGCCCAAACTAATTTAGCAAGTCAAGTGTTTACTGTTTCCAAGCTTGGAAAAGAAATGGGTGAAGAGGAACCCTATAAAACTATACAACCAGTTAAGCTAGAGGTTAATTTCCTCTAAGTGAAAAAAAAAAATCAAATCTACTAATTTCTCAAAATAAGATGAAAGGATTTGCAATTGCCAAACTAGTGATAAAGATGCCTCAATAAATAAATGATTCCTTTAAGAAAAGGAACAAGAGCAACTTATAGAAATAAGCAAATGGATTTTGAATTGCAATAGAGCAAGATTCAAACTATAAGAAAATGGAATGCTCAAAATAAATTAAAATGGTTCACAAGACTCATCTAAGTATTTTGCATGTGATGTTTAGAGCATATGAACTACAATGCATGAAATGAAAGCAAAAAAGAGAATGAAAATGAAAGTAATTAGTGTTCATTTAATCTAATTAGTGTTAAGTGACAAAAACAAACCACTCAATCAATCACATAAAGACCTTCCACAAATGAGGAAGAGTGGGATGCCAAGGGGAAAAGGTCACCAAGCTCCCAAGAACAAGTGCCTCTGTATTATATTGGTTCCCTCTTATGAAATTAGGGATGGAAAGGAAGTTGATTTTGGAGGAATTTTACAAATGATCCCTCAACAGGGAGAGATACCTCCTTCCAATAGTTAGAAGTGATTAAAAAATCAAACTAGATGTTAATTGGAAATAGTTACAAAATTTGGTTTGATCTTTCACTCAATGATAAGATCAAAACCCAACAAAACTTAGAAATCCCTTTATGGATAAGAAGAGAAGTCTAAATGAGTTACAAAATAGGGAATCCATGAAGAATACTTGGAATGTAGAACCACTCTGGAAGGTGTTATCACCCAAAAATTCTCAAAACATCATTTTGTCAACTCTGCTTTTGGTCATGATGTCAAGGAGGTCTAAAAGTCATTTTAGTCTTGATAAAAGGGTAAGTGATAGGGTTTGAAGTCTTAAAATGTCATCTTTCATTTCCAAATAAAGTCCTTTAGGTTCACTTCATGGTCAAATATATCACATTTTCCATTTCGAAGTCATTCCATTAAGTTTAGGGTTAAATTTTTGCAATCATACAGGAATCCGCAGTTTCGTAGCGCAGCTAGTTCAAAAAAGGTGATTTGTGTTACGAAAACAAACTAATTTCATAGCACACTATGAAGCAAAAACCCTGTTTTTATGTTTTTAGTAGTCAACTTCCAAGGGGGTTCCTGAGCAATTGAAAACTCATTTTTGAAAACTGAAAGAGGTTTCTCAGTTTCTTTAAATTCATTATGAGGTGGGTGAAATTGATGACTTAGAATAAATGTGCTACAAAAGCTGTGCTAGAATATAATGTTTTTCTCCATAATCATGAATGGTTAATTTTTGAGAGTTTCAAGGTCATGCTTCTAAATAAATCCCATCTCATTTTTTGCTTTCCACTCCCTCATTTTGTCACCTTTCTCTCCACATTCGAATATCATTCCTTAAACAAGTTACCCAAGCTCCTCTTTGTCATCTAATTTTCAACCTTTGTATGTATTAGTCAGTTGTCACCTTTGAAAAGTTAACTTTGTGACAAATAGCTTGTTGTCCAAATAGTTTTTTTACAGTTGTCATGTTTTTAAGACGAGAGTTTGGGTTATAGAGGGAAATTGCCATGAAGATGAAAGCATAAAAAGAAGGCTACGTGTTTGGATAGAAGCCTATAGAGCTTTAACTGATAATGGATCACTTCATCTTCACACAAGCTTTCATCCAGACAGGTTACATGTATTTGTACCAGGAGCTACAAGGGGATTTGTGTGTTTCTTGGACTGTTTTGAGCTGTTGGTTTCAAAAGTACTTTTAAGGAAAATGAAGATGAGTTTCAAAAATCTGAAGGACGTTTTTTCTAAGAACATAACAAGAAACAAAAACCGCTTTCAAATTTCTTCCAAGTGCTACCAATTTGGAGATTCGAAGTTTCCTTTGAGATGTATTTTCAGAATTCTGAATTTTTCCTGTTTTATACATGATTTTATAATGCAGATTCCAGCAACGGAAGCTATTATTCAACAAAATGAGAGAGGTTTTTCCTATAAAAATTCGTATCTACAGAAACCTCCTCCATTTTTGTAACATCTATCAGGGATCAAGAGATAGGAGCTTAGGCGTTCAACCTTCTTTTTCAGGAAAAATAGAGTTATTTTTATTGGTTGATGAAGTGGCTGAAGGTGAAAAGGTTGTTTCTTGAGGAGGGAGAATGGTAAAACATACTTAAAGCAGTTCCATATCAGCATGAAAAAGAGTATCCGAGCATGACAAAGAGTATCAGATCATTCAGTTGACAACTGGAGATATTCAGTTAAAGGAATAGATTGAAGACACTAGTCTACATGTGCCAGGTCATCAAAGTGATATCTCCTTAAAGGATAGGCAGAGTAACTTCACAAAAGCAGTCATAATATTAATGTCTGGTTGATGGTCAGCATGGTTAAAATATAGGATTCCTTTCAAGGAAGATTTGAATTAGTTTGGTTTAAATGTAATAATTAGGTGTTTGAGTCATAGTAGGACTCTAACTCTTAATTCGAAAAGGTGTCAGTCCTAGTTTTATGAATCTAGTTAGTAGTTAGATTTGGTGTTAGTTGTAAAGTCTAATGGTCTAGCCACTTGGCAGACTTGTTGTAAAGGCTAGATGCCTATAAGTAATGTAAAATTCGATGTACACAAGGTTGGAAAAGGTTATAGAAAAGGACTACTTTTGTAAATGCTGTGAAGGGACTAATATATACAGAACTAGTTTAACTTTTCTGAATCTGAGATTCTTAGTGTACTTCAGTGAGCTTTATCTTTTATCTTTGATATGTTTTACTTCCATAGTCTCAACGCTTATTACTCATAATTCATGGAGGAACATGCTCTGACTTCCTTTAAGTGTTAAACCATGGTGAATTGAGTTCTTGGGTCCTATCTTTGGATGTTTTTCTTCAATGTTTTAATGCTTACTACTTAGTATTCATGGTTATTCATGCTCTGACTTCCTTTAAGTATTAAACTTTGATGAATCACTTTTAATACTTTCCTTTTGAATACCTTGATGTATCATTACTCAGAATTCATGCCCACATGCTCTGACTTCTATGAACTTCAAGTTATTGAGACTTTCCTGAATGTGTTACTCTTTCATTGAAGTATATAGAAGCATTAATATTATAAGAAGATTTGTTTGTTATATTTATTTCTGTCACTAACTCCATAGCCTAATGGTAGCATGTCTCCATCTTTCAACCTATAAACATATAAAATCACAAACCATAGAGTTAGGCATCTATCTATATCTTTAATCAATATCATTAACCCTTGAGAGGGCCCTCTCAGGCTGAGGACGCTAAGCCTCAGCCAAAATATTGGTTTGAAATAGTTACACTAAGATTGACTTGATGAGCAGCCTATCAGGGTCTTATTTTGCTGATAACAGAAGGTACAATGAAAGGTTCTAATAGTTAAAGAGTTTTCTTGTCCTTGTTGTCCAAATCCACAAATGTTCTTTCCCTTTCAAAAGCTGCCCCAAAATCATCTCAAATAAAAGTTTTAGGTCTTCTTGTACAACTACCAGATATCATTCCAAAAAAGGGCAAATTTGGCCACTCAAATGCAACGAAAATTAGCTTTCTTAGGTAGAGGAAATCTGCCAAGAAGCAAGTTCGTTGCTGCCCAATATCAGTCCAAAAGAGGAGAGACAAATCAGCTTTAGGAGACACTTGATACCTGCAAAAAAGGTTAGCAAAAGCCAATGTGAAAGAGGCCAAGCTTACTTGGGCATCCACTAGATTAGTGATCAAACTCAATTAGAAAAAATTAACAAATTAGTTATACTAAAACTTGAATAAAACTCTACCCTATGGCAGCAAAGAAATGGTAGGTTAAACCAAATATTCTTGTCTAATTTGTGGCCTTTAGGTCAGCCACTAAATAATTTTCAAATAGCTTAGATTTTCAATGAATCCATAAATAAGGTAACCAAGAGAAAAAATTAGAATTTTGAGGGACGAATTTTTTAGATTCAATGTCCTCCTTTTGGATGTCTTTGGCTGCCCCTAATGATGGCAAGATCATGACTTCGTTAGCTCTTGAAGGTTGGCTCATATGACCAACAATTTCCCCAAACCTTCAATCTTTCAAAAGTAACCTGTGCTTCACTTAAGATACTTGCATCCAACAATTAATAAACTCAAGGAATATATTTGCAAAAGAGAAAAAAATAACTTGTGTTATTCACAAACACACAATGAAATCTATTCAAATTTGAACAAATATTAGAGGATAGTCAAATACTTGTCTACCTCTTCCTAGGAAATACTGCCCCTATTTCGACCTTGCTTGACCAAAAGAAATGCAACAAAACCAATTCAAAAAAACACAAATATACCTTGCATCAAGAAAATATCACCAAAATCATGCCAAGATAAAACCTTCAAAGACTTTTCTTTATTATCATGTGCAATAATAAAATCACAGCATATACCCAAGCATTAGCTTCCCAACCATGAGAGAATGAGAGGTATGTGGGTTTATTTATGCATATTTGGGAGAAAATCCCAATGAAGAAGTGATCCAACAAGTTGCATAGCGATGGAAATCCTAATGAGGGTTGAATTCTCCATGTGGCACAAGGGCTTCCCAAGTGTGAACTCAACCTGTTGTAGCATCTCCTCTACTGGCATCATATTATTCTTAAGATACGTGCATTGGTGTAGATGCTAGACACATATGAGATGAGTGTACAGAATGGGAGACAAACTCCCTCAAAACCCTTGCTTAACTACTATGAATAATCCTCCAATAAATGACATATGTATAGGCCTATGCGTGGAGGATCTTGGCTGGCCTCCGTGGGTTGTAATATATGGCCGCTAGCTATGTGTTAACACATGGCTGGATGGGGGGATTTAACTCCCATTTTTATTGCCCTTTGACTGCCAGCACTCAACTTGATAGACTCAACCTTCTTTCTAACTGAATATGGACCACATTTGGTGGGATTTGGTCACCCCAAATTGTTGTAGCAAGCACAAATTCGCCCCTCCACTTGGCACTAAGATTTCGTCCTCTTATGTGGCTATCCAAGTCATAATTAACTTAGTCTTTGAATTCAATTTGTTTTTCCACATCATTTCCACTTGGTGACATATTTATTTTGTCCACCATTTATTAATTGTTTCAATTTTTGTAACCACTTTATACCACTAAAATAGGAAAAATGGATTTTGAGGGGCCAAAAGTCATATTTTGACCCTCAAAGTAGACTCTAGAAGAATGTTGGGGTGTAGAGCATATTTTTTAAGTACTTATAAGCCCGCAGGCCCCAATATCTTTTAGGCTTATTTATTTAAAAAAAAATTGAACAATTTAATTAACAATCCCATTCTGCGGGAATTTTTAATAAATTAAAAAATCCTACCAAACCCTAATAAAATTATGTGACATTTTAGATATGTCCTAGTATGGTAATATACATCAACTCTACGCATTAGGACGGACCCATGGCTCAATCATCAAAGCTTCCACTCCAGCTTTGGAGGTAGTTTATTGAAAAAACTTAGTTAATTATTCATTGTTGAAAAGAAAGAATAATTAGCTAGGTGAAAAAACACTCTAGAGTGTACTCACTCGACGATCAAGTCCCAAGTAGTCTAGGCCTTTTATAAAAGGTCATCATACTATTGACATTTAATACAATTCCCCATAGGGTTGCAAAATTTGAGGGAGAAGAATAGAGAGGAGAGAGAAATGGTCAATAGGTACCTGTTGACTCCTGGTCTTCTGAAAAAAAAATGATGAGTGCTCTATACATTGGGCCATGGGGTCTATAGGTTCTGCCTCGTGCAACCTAGCATATAACACTCTTCAAGGTTTATCTTATCACCACAAGGGAGGCTTCCCTGAATAAGACTCTTGCTATATATCCCGATGGTGATAACCATAAAAGAAAGTAAAGTTTCTATGTGTACCTTATACTGCCTATAAAGGCAACACTTGGCTCTGTCAATTGCTACAAATTTCTCATGAAGACTCTGCCAGGTGCTTTTCTTACATCATCTCTTCATACATTCAACAATATATCTCATTGGAAAACTATTTGGAAACCTAAGTGACAAAACCAAGACTTTCTTATGTTGTAATTCCAAGTGATAAGGTACAATCTATTCAGATGTGAAATGCATGTAATAACTTTACAAACAGCCAATCTAAGTTTCAACTTGAAATAAGAACATTTCAAAACCAACACTTGAATGCATTCATGCATTTATTTTCTTGAATCTGAAAGAGTAATCATTGAAAATATCCACAGATTGCAACTATTATGAAAAGACCCTAATCCTAGTGGGTTGAAGCATGAAATAGAGAATTAATTCTAAGTGACTATTCTTTAAATATTTTACAATCAGTCAATGACTAAAGGTTGACAAAGACCATTAATTATAACAGTCACACTTCATCTGAATTAAAGAAAAAGTATTGCAGGTCTTTCAAGTATTTCTAGACATACTATGGAATTTCCACTTTTGGTTATGAATGAGAAAAATAAACAGTATGTCAAATATTGCTATGAAAACCCAGATTTGCATTTTCTTTGTTGAAGTGGGCATAAACTATGAAGAATAACATATGCACACCATTTTATCAACCATTTAGAATGCAATTCTACTCATTTGTTCATGCCTAAGATAATAAGACATTTCAATGCTAAAACTCATATAACATGGTTATAATGCACATAAGAACAAATGGAATATATTGCCAAGCATTAGGAACTATTTATTGCTCACAAACACACACATGAAAATTTCATTCAAGCAAATCAATACAAACTACTACACAAGCATGAGTTTATTTTGAAACACTTTGGAAACAAACTTTGCACAACAGTAATATATATGTTACAGTAGCCCAAAGAAATGTTGTTTATGTGTTCTTTTAAATGTACAACAAGAGAGGCATCCTCCCAGCAAATCTGTGATTCAAGATGTTCACTGATGTCAAGCAACCCAACTTGTTTGCACCTCAGAAATACAGACCACTACCCCTTTTTAATGGATATGGCAAGCTGGAAATTGTCCTTGGCAGCAGAAAGCCCTTTAAATATCCAAATTGAACCAAGCTTCACTACCTCTTAAACCTAGAGGGAATTTCCCTTGGTAGTACAAATCCCTTTAAATATCCACATTGAACCAAGTCTCACAGCCTGTTAAACATAGAGTGGAAATTGCAGATTTATGGCTAAAAAATAAAAATATACCAGTGCCTTATTCTAGCTTGGCATCCTGAACAGAGGCAGTTTTTAGTGTCTTGGATCATTTGAAGCAAGTCCACAATTAAATCTTGAAGGCAATAACAATGCCCAAGACTGTGAGATCAAGAAGAAGGCTTTGAAGTAGCCTCCAGTGATCATGAAAGACAAAGGTATGTAGTCCTTAAGTTGGGGAAGAGTCAACCAAAAATGAGAGGATAGGTTTCTTTGGTGACAATGGTGACTATTCTAGTAGTTCCTACTTGGGTTGCACCTTGTGGATTAGATATTTTTACATTAAATTGAAAGAAAACTATTATTAGCTCTACTATTAGCTCCTACTGGCCATTGATCCCTCTATAATTCATCAAGAATTTGCAAAACAAAAGGCTACAAAGGTAGTCCATGATACTATTCAAAATAATGAAAGTACCCTTCCTGTTACCAATCATTAGGTTGTAGCCACCACTTCCATTGGTGCTAGAATAAAGAGGGCTCATAGCAAGAAGAAGAGGAAGGAATGCCTAGTTAAAGCTGATTCTTCCAGCAATTTCTTGTTGACAATTAAGGATCAGTTTATAAAATTGCCTGTTGAGTTAGTTTAATTTGACATAACAGGTTGGCTAGCTAAATGCAAAAGTTCACAATAAATAGCAGAGGGAGCTGAAGATGTAGTGTTTATAACAAATTTATATCTCTTATATGTTTTTGCAATTTGGATGAGTTTTACCTTGAATTCAAATGAATAAAACAATACTATTCAATCTACTTTTCATAGAAGCTATTTAGTAGCTGTATGACCAGAGTTACAATAACCACTTTTGGATAGTACAACAGATCTACAATGGCTCTCCACATAATAAATTTAATACTAGCATGTTACTTAAATTGAACTTGGACCATCATCCAAACTACGATGAGAAATATCTACCTTCATATTTGGAAAATTACTAATCTCCTGAGTGTGGTGTTATGTTTTCTATGTTTCCAGAAGATCAATATGAGTTCGTTGTTGTCTTTTAGAATCTAGATAAGCCATACAGAAACATGTTGAAGGCCAGTTATTTGGTCCCAATTCTTTTCTGGAATAGTTTTAGTGAGTGCCAAGGATTAGAAACATACAGAAACAAAATGATACTCTAGGGCTTTTACTTTTACTCATGCAACCCCAATTTGCTTCAAGAGTTGTTCATGCCTCATTTGGATATGCTTAAATTGAAGTTTAACTGAAGTTTTTGCTAGGAGGTAAGCTCCCACGAGAGAGAGATTCTGAAGCAAAGACATGCTTTTATTACTATCATCCAAATCATAGCAAGAAATTGCAGAATTAGGAAAATCAATCAAGTTTCAGAAGTTTTATATATTTGGATATAATAAGGCTCAATAAGTTAGGTCTCTCCTTGGTTGTTATTTACTCCTACCTCCTAATTTTTCCCCTCTGCCCTTGTATAAGACATTAGGTATTGACAATAAAAACTTACTTTATAATATTTCACTAGGAAAAAAAGACATCGGATCATAGTACTGATTACCATCTCAGTGAAGGTGTTGAAGTGGCCAGCCTTCTATTTATAGAAACATGCTTGGATTTAATATGAAGAGAAAAGTTGCTAATGAAGGATCATGTTTGCCAATTACTATCAACTGTTAATGGAAGTTTGGAATGTAAATGTCTTTTAGTCTTCTTTACTAACAAAGTTATAGATATTTAATTCCTTTCTTAATTTGAGCAAATGTTTAACTTTATTCTATGCAGGAATGAATGTTAACGAAAATAAATCAACTTTGTAGCAAGGGGAGGGAGAATATCCTTCAAATGCAATTGCTGGTAGATGTTTAGGAACTTCTATAAGTGCACCAGGGCAATCAATTTCTGTGGAAACTGGAAGTCGTGTATCAAGAGGTAGTGATGCAGCAATTACAATGCCTTCCAGAAACAATCATATGGCAAGGGTACAACGTTTAGATATTCATCAGTAGGACTCAGATTCTTAAGATACTACAATGTGAGTCTCATTCATTACTCTATGTTGCTGGCTTCTTGGGGTTTTGTATTTGTCATGTTTAAGATAAAGCATTACTGATCGATTGTACCTTTGCACTTGAACAACGCAAAGAAGAGAAAAAGAGTTCCTAGAGTCAATGGTGGGGAGAAGGGTGAGAGGGGACTTCAACAGTTCAGCATGAAAGGTGTATCCTCATAATTCACCTATTCTCTTTCTTTTTCTAACTGAAATTTTATTTTGGTACATGTTGATGGATGGACGTCTTTATGTTGCTCGAGGTAATGGAATTGATATAAATCGATAGTAGATTCGTATGTGTTTGTTCTCGTAATGGTAGTCATGGGGCATAGAGGGAGGTCAAATGAAAGCAAGGTGTGGACCTCTCCAGCCATGGAGAGAATGTGGGTAGCTAATATGTGTGGAGTTCTGTTTAATCCTTGTGGTTGACTAGCTCAAAAAAATCTTGATCCACTGGCAAATAATTTTTCTGTTTGTTATACATGGTGTCCTTAGGGCATGCTTGTAATTATATTTATATTACACATTGGCCTCAGGGGTTTATTTCACTTACTGTCGATTGTTTAGCTATGTCCAGTCAGTCAAAAGGTTGAGGGTAACTGTCAGACCACATATAATGATGTAACAACATGACCATAGAGACTGCTTATTATTTAGCAATTGTTCCTTGTTTATTTGTTAAGTATGATTCCCATTTTTTTCTCATCATCTTATCTTAATTAACTATTTAAATTCTAATATGTATCATTTTTGAGTAAGCAATGTAGAAGGCATCTCTGAATTTTTTTACCATTGCATATAAAATGCTACATTGTAGTAATGATTGACACATAGTACAATCAATGGGAATTTTTACATCCCCATATCTTTTAAATTGATCAATATGACTGAATCAATGGTGATATAGATGGATAAGTAACATGAATATTGGTTCAAGTGAAAGTTCTGGAAATGATATGCCAAGAATGCCCCCTAGGCACATGCTCCAGTAGGCAGTAGGAATGGATTCAATGAACCATTGTCATGCAGAAAGTGTTAAACGGGACTCATCTCTGAAAGGAATAGTGAACATGGATTCTCAAGGGGAAAAGGGCTCTTGAACATGAAAACTTTGCACAGTCAATGGTGGTTAGGACATGCTCACAAAATAGTATTATGAATGCAAGAGAGGTATTAAATTTATTCACTCTATTTGGACTTGAAAGAAATATCTAATCTATGAAATTTGTGGATCCTTGTAAGAAGTTCAATTTGTCAGTATGGTGCGTCCTTTTATCTCAATTGAAAATTCTTCATGCTTAGATTGTTGATATAATATGCTTGATTTTTTTGTAGCCCTTTTGTAGTAAGTAATTGTTTCTTTTGCAGGACATTCTGAATTCAAATTTACAAATGAATTTAAGAGAAAAAATGGGAGGAGGAGATCCTAAAGGCTTTTCTATAGGTTATGCTTCTACAAACTCATCTGTATTTGACATTGCCACAAACATGTCTAAGTGTCTTGTTCAAACAAACCAACATCCTTATCAAGGTAAGGTTTTGGTTCAAGTTTCTTTATTAAATAATTTATCTATTTGCTTGTCCACCAGTTTTTACTAGTTTTTTATATTATAATGTACTGTGATGTTCAATTTCTTCTTATAAATTGTTTCTGTCAAGCCAAAACGTTCTTGAACTTCTAAGTAAGTCAGATAATCCAAAAGAAAGTGATGCATTAAAGCTCACTATATTAGGAACTTCAACGTAGATAGCTATAGTTTTCCCACAACATGCATCAAGCTACCCCTAGACTTATCTCACCATACCTCTGCTAGGAGAGATTCTATTGGCCTTCAATTGGTGGCTCAACTTTCATGGCACGCTAGTAAGCAAGCAATTTTTCCCTAAAGTTGTGAATCCATAAGGCAATCCTTCATCAATTAATCAATGCACCTAGCTATAGTTTTCCCACAACATGCAACAGGCTACCCCTAGTCTTATCTCACCATACCCTTGCTAGGAGATGCTATTGGCCTTCAACTGGTGGCTCAAATTTCATGGACTCTATGGTATGCAATCTTAGTTGGATTTCCAATATAATCTTGAACCGTATTTTCATTTTATTTTTTAGTACTAGTAGATATTATATCTTACCTCATTTTATGGTTAGCATTGTATAACAAAAACATGTGTTGTGTTATGTAATTAATACTGACATGTAATATTGATTTTTTTTGTCAAAATGCTATAGGTAATGATTGCCAGGAAAATGATAACGATGATGATCCAAACTATGCTCAACATATATCAGGATATGATGAGGATTAGGATGAGGATGATGGTGGTGAAGGAGGAGATGATGATGATAGTTATGGTGTTGGTGATGATGTGGATGAGATGAATGAGGATGGTCAAGATGATCATGAGGATGATCTTGGTGGTGGTAGCTAGGCATGCACATGCATTGTTTTTTATGAAGAAATTATTGTGTAGAATGGCATTGTTATGTTTAGATAGGTGTTGTGAATTCACCCTATATCAATGAAACATTTTGATTTTGTAATCATACGATGAGTTTGATTTGATTAAAGATGATGATGATATTATCATTATTATATTTTTATTTGATTTATATATTGGAAAGTACTTCATTATTTTTTGATAGAGAATTATAATGTATGGTGATATTACCATCTTTGGATGTATGTTGTTAATTTATCGTAGAATAATGATATTCATGAAATATTTTGATCTGTTAATCATATTTGAATTTTAGTTTTTTTTTATTAAAAATAATACTGATCTTATTAGTATTATGTTGCTATTTTATACATATGTGTCGAAAATTGTCAATGAAACATTGTATATGATGACATTGTTATTTTTTTGGATGGGTGTTGTCAATTTCCCTTAAATTTCTTTACAAATGATTTTGAATTGTGATATCTTCTTTAATGATATTTAGAAACTACGATATATTTCACTATGAAATTCAAATTAGTAAAATGAATTTATAAAGGGGGTAATATATGTAAAGAAAAATATAATCTACATAAGAAGTCAAATGTGGATGTAATCATGGATGCAAAATTGAAAGTAAAATTGGATGTTAAACTAGGAATTACTAAAAAATGCAAACAATGACATACGAAGTGTTTTAAACTAGAAGTGAACAATTGTGCAATAGTTGACACAAAGAAGGGAACAAAACATGGCATACAAAATAATATCAAATTGGGCAAAAATAAGGACACATAAATGGACACCAAATTAGATGCAAAAAAAGACAGACAACTAGACGTAAAATAAGATGCAAAGTTTAGTGCTAAAAAGAATAAAAAAATGTTACAAATTAAGATGCCAAATGATGATGCAAATAATGGTGTAAATTTGAGATGCAGACTTGGGCGCAAAAAAGGAAAAAAAAAAAAAAAATGTAAGAAAAAACATAAAACAAGATGCAAAATGGGGCTGAAAAAAGGTGTAACCAAGGATGCCATATTGGATGTAAAAAATCATGCATAATCAGATGTAAATTTAGGCTCAAACTTAGACACAAAATTACATGCAAATGTGGACACAAAATGAGGCAAAAAGAGATGCAAATTTGGATGGTGAAAATGATGTAAAACTAGACACCAAAAAAATGCAAAATTTGATGGAAAAGTGGGTGTAAATAATGGTGCAACATTGGACACATAAGTAGACACAAAAAATGGTGCAAAAATGGGCATAAAAATAGCTAGAAATTGGATGCAAAACTTGGTGCAAAAACAAATACAAAAGTAGACGTAAAAAATGGCTCTAAATTGAACGTGCCATTAGACACAAAATAAGATGCAAAGGTGGACACAACTCAAGACTCAACATAAGATGTAAATATAAATGAAAATTTGGATGCTCAAAATGATGTAACATTGGATGCAAGAAATAGTGTTAAAAAAGATGCAAAATTGGATGCAACAAATGACGCAAAATATGGTGCAAAATGGGATGGGAAAAATGGAGACAAATCAAACGTAAAAGTGGATGTAAAAAATGGTCCAAAAAAAGATGCAAAAATGGGCACAAAAATGGATGCAAAATTTGGTGCTAAATCAAATTCAATACATGGTGCAAAGATAGGCACCAAACCTGGTGCAAAAGTAGAGGCAAAAACTAGTGTAAGACTAGATGCAAAACCTGGCGTAAGACTAGATGCAAAAACTGACACAAAATGGATGCAGAAAAAAACGTTAAATTGGATGCAAAATACAGTGTAAACTTGATGCAAATGATGGCGCAAAAATGGAAGCAAAGAATGACAGAAAATAGGAAGCAAAAGACGATGAAAAATAGATGCCAAAAATGACACAAAACTAGAACCAAAACCTGTCATAAAATAAGATGCAAATCTTGGTTCAAAATTTGACGCAAAAAATGATGCATAGTTTGGTGTAAAAAAATATGCAAAAGCTAGCGTGAAAAAGGATGCAAAATCAGGTGCAAAAAAGGACGCTTTAAAAATTGTACAATAGAGCCAGATTTAGCGCTAGGTTGCTCATCACAATTACAAAAAAAATGCACTAAAATCTGGCACTAAATCTGGCGCAAATCGTTGGTTTTGTTGTAGTGTGGTGAGCTCATTCCAAGCTTGGTCATCTACGATGGTGTGTATGCACCCCATGGTGACATCTTGCTAAAGAAAACTCTTTCCTCTGTTGCATCTGGTGCATTGGTATGGCTCCTTCATCTAACTCGTCTGATAGCATGTTCATGGTCTTCTTGGGTGTGGTTGAACTGGCAACACACTGATGCATAGTGTCCATGTTAATCTTCAAGTGTGTGCTAGTGGTCATGTGCATCAACTTGCTGAAGTACATGTTCAGCTCCAATTGGACTTGCTTCTTGTCTTCACCTTGGTGAGTGTGCTAAATGGGTTGGATTGCATGTGTGCGCACAATGACATGCATGTCGTTGAATCCCTTGCATGCGATAAACAACACTACTCACCGTGTCTGCTTTGTTCAAGCATCTAGGATAGATCTATAACTTGTACGGGCGTAGTTTAATCGATGAATGGATGTTGTGCCCATTGTTGTTCCTATTCTTGTTGCAACTCATTCGTTTGTGTGTGTAGCTTCATGTTCTTCCTTGAGTTGTTGTTTCAGCACATGCAACTCTTTCTTTGTTCCATTATTTGTCTTCGTGCAATCTTGACGTCACGTCGTCACCTCATATCCTGAGTCTCCAAAGTTTCTTTTATCATCAGTGGATCTCCTTGAGCTTGAAACTTTGTTTCGCCTCTGTGTTGTCAACAACCTTTCTCTTTCATACGTTCCATTCGTCGCGTTCATTGCATTCGTTGTTAATCCAGGTGGGTATTGGTGGCCACATACCTATTCCACTTGGACCCCCAACACTATCTCTTTCGTTTTTTCAGTTTCCTTAATTGTAGGGTAGTTTACTATGTTTGGTAGTTTTTTGGGTGTTGAATTTCTGGAGCCGTTTTGAGGCCCTAAACGATGTTTTTAGGGAAAACAGAGAGACCGAAAACATCCCAAACAAGCTTGCTCATTTACTTTCGGCCATCTCTTCTAGATCTTTGAAATGAGGTATTATGATAGACAAACGGAGATCGTATGCCAACGTTACGACCCCGGGAACTTGATGTACCAATTCACCCAAACGGGGACCACAGTTTTGGCGCTTCATCTCCTAGGGTTAGGGGTTTAGATGTTTAGGGTTTTCCATTGTTTCTCAATAATAAATAGGCATGTGAGCCTCATTGTAACACAGTTCATAGGCATGTAGCCACCACATCTCTCCTCAGAGATAAGCTAACATAGTCAGAGCTATCTTATTTGCATTATGTTTGTAAGCACAGTTTAGTGTTTTTCCATTAATGAAATGAAGTTTTTTGTTGTCGCATCTCTGTGTTTATGATTATATTTGTAAGTCGTTGCATTCCTATTTAAGTTTGGACCAGTGGTATAAGAGCGGTCTGCTCTTTCTCTATTTTTCTTTGCATGTCCCCAAAGAGGTCAAGGTATAAGGAATTAGGGCCTGATCTGGTTGAACCATTGCAGGATCAGCCTTGCAAAACTCGACGACCTCCCATGGCGGAAGAAAAGAAAAACAAGGGGGCAAGAGATCCTTTCAAAATGTTTCTTGAAGAAGCTCTCGAGTGATAGAGGGATGTGATGATGGATAACTTTGCCCAAATCCTTCAACGGCTACCCATAGGAGATGCATCTTCATCTAGTAGCCACTCTAGAGGCGCCACTCCTTTTAAGGTACAATCTAACTTCGATATTTCCATATTCGAACGCGTGATAGATGTAGACGTCATAGATAAATGATTAAATCTATTGGAAGGATATTTTTCAGTTCATGACTTTTCCAATCGGGAAAAGATTACATTTGCACTTATCAAAGCCACCCCACATGTCAAGGACTAGTGGGAAACCTACTGTGAACAAAAGAATGAGAGATGAACCCTCGATGTTTTCAATTGTACCGACTTGGAACTCTTTCCAAGATGCCATCAAAGAATAGTATTACACTGTCGGAAGCTATGAAGATAAATACATAAAAGGACCGCGCTATGGCAGGGGAGGAACCAAGATGTGCCAGAGTTCACAAATGCTTTCCATACCCTTCGCACGAAGTTTGGTATCAAGGATACTGAGCGGCATTTAGTGCTCAAGTACCATGACTGTCAACACAAGTACATCCAGGATGAGACAAAAAACCTAGATATTTCCTCGCTCCACACGACGTATCAGTACACTCTAAAGTTTAAACATAAGAAGTGGGACTTTGGAGCTCTGAATCCAAATCAAGGAAAAAGGCACCCCCAAACCACATAAAAAGGGACCAAGCCAAGGTGTGGCTACCTAGGACAACCTACAGAATTTGCAAGAAAATAACAATACCATAAATATGAAGAAGGACACAGGAAAGTGGTGTGAGTTCCATAAGAGGTCCACTCACAATACAAGTGAGTGTCGGGCCAAGCAGTCACTGGTGGCCAAGCTGAAGGCTTACAAATCAGATGCAGGTTTCGACTCTGAATTGGAACCTGATAAGGATACTAACAAAGGGAAGTAGATCATTGACACAGAGCCTACTACCACCATGGCCACTGTAAAGATCTAAAAAATTGAGCCTGAAGATCCATAGGAGAGGGAATGCCTCTTTCACTTACAGATATGGGTGAAGGGTTCTCCATTGCAGTTGATTGTCAACAGCGAGAGCCAAATGAACCTCATTTCAGCAAAAGTCATGAAGTGTATGGGCCTAAATACTATAGCACATCCATAGCCATACATCATTGGGTGGCTTCACCAAGGATGATATCTTCGCATCAGCTAGCAGTGTCGCCTTAGCTATAGCATCAACCCCTTCATGGATGAGGTATTGTGTGACGTTGCTCCTCTTCAAGTTTCTTATGTATTGTTAGGACAACCATACTTGTGGAAGCGACATGTTGTATAGGAGTCTAGACCTCGCAATCTGATTATTACTTTAGCTAATAAGTTCTACACAATACTGGAGGTAGCCCCACCTATCACCATCTCTTTGATCACTACAAAGAAATGAAATAAGATCATTTCCTAGACTAGGAAATTCATTTTTCTTATGATTTTTCCCCAACGCAAGAAGAAGGTTGTGGTCATGGCTTCCATGCAGGGATCCTCTACACAACAACAATAGATGGATAAGGTCGTAGAGGAGTACAAGGACATTTTCACCTCACGCACAGGGGTACCTCTGCACTGTTAGGTCAAGCACTCCATTGATCTAACCCTAGGTGTGCTACTGCCCAATGGACTGATTTATTGATGCTCTGTTCTAGAGCATGATGAGATCCAGAGGCTGATTCAGGAACTACTGTAGAAAGGGTACATCAGGCCAAGCTCATCACCTTGTGGGAGCCCGATTGTATTGGTATAGAAGAAGGATGGGACCTGGAGACTCTGAATTGACTATCAGCATTGAACAATATCGCTGTCCGGAATGGGTACCCAATCTCATGGATTGATGACCTTCTAGACTAGCTCGAGGGGGCCAAATATTTCAGCAATATTGACTTGAAGTCAAGATATCACCAGGTGCCTATTGAACCCTCCAATGTGCGGAAGACTTCCTTCAAATCCAAGGAGGGCCTTTTCAAATGGTTGGTCATGCCGTTTGGATTGACGAATTCCCCTGCAACCTTCATGAGATTGATGGACGACATCTTGCAACCCTTCAGCAATGAATTCGTGGTGGTGTATCTAGATGACATCTTGATCTTCAGCCAGAGTTGGGAAGAACACCTCCACCATATTCAGCATGTCCTTCAAACCCTTAGACAACACCAATTGTGTGCTAACTTAGAGAAATGCACCTTTGGCCTGACCCAAGTTCAATATCTAGGGTACATCATTGATGAGGAGGGTGTACATGTGGACCCATCCAAGATACATGTCATGCAAGATTGGCCAGCCCCAACCACTCTAATAGAGCTCCCCAGCCTTTTGGGTCTTGCTAATTTCTACCGCAAGTTCATGTTGGGGTTCTCTCATATTACTTGGCCTTTATGTCGAGTCACCAAGGGCAGAGCAAAAGCAAACTTATTTTCGTTGGAAACCTAGCAGTGAGCATTCTCCGAGTTGAAGAATCGCCTATGTTGTGCACCAATGCTCACATTACCAGACCTGCAACAACCATTCGAGATTTAGACAGATGCCTCTGACTATGCTATTGGGGTAGTTCTTACTCAACATGGGCATCCAGTGGCTTACCATAGTGAGACACTTTTAGACATAGTCTGAAAGTACCCCACTTACAACAAAGAAATGTATTCCATTGTGGAGGTGTGTCATCAATAGACACATTATATTCTGGGGAAGGAAATGGTCATCCACATAGACCACGGGCCTCTACAGTTCATACAGACACAAGGGAAGTTTCCTAACGATCGCCATCAAAAATGGTCCACATATCTACAACAGTTCCATTTGAACATTAAGTATAAGAAGGGCAACACCAATAATGTTGCAGATTGCCTCAGCAGACCGCTGGTCATGGTGTTTATCACTGTGCTAAACTCCTATGGGCACGAGACATCGGGGTGGTTGCATGTTTACAAGAGTGATCTAGAATTTGGCAGCATATACCAAACACTCCTAGAAGGGAAGAAAGTTCCAAATTTTTACCTTCAGGATGCACTGTTCTGCCACTTGGGACACATATGTGTTCCTTCAAGTGAGCGTGCCAATATTATTTGGGAGATGCACTACAGTTAGGTCACTGGACATTTCGAAGCAAAGAAAATAGTGGTGGTATTACAGAAGTATTTTTATTCATCGAAACTTCATCAGGATGTTGGGAAATACATTAGATCCTACACCGCCTACGCCATTTCCAAACCAACCATCGAGAAGCAGGGCATGTATACTCCTCTACCTACTCCTAGCCGACATTGGGAATATATCAACATGGACTATATGTTGGGCCTTCCTTCTACAAAGAACAACAACGTTTTTATTTTCATGGTCGTCGACAATTTCTCTAAGATTCCCATCATGGTGGCCTGCAAGAAGAGTATCTTAGTAGAGGCCACTGCTAAGCTCTTCTTTCGGTGAGTGTGGGTACACTTTGGGATCCTAGAGTCCATTATCTCAGATTGGGATAGCAGATTCCTAAGTGCATTTTGGTCAAGTCTCTGGTTGATGTTGGATATAAAACTCACTAAGTCCACGACTTTCCACCCACAAACTGATGGCCAAATAAAGGTTGTCAAAAGAATGATGGTACACATTTTGCACATGTACAACTCGAAGCATCCATGCACATGGGATGAAAGTCTCCCCTATGTCCAAAACAACTACAACAGAGCTCTCCACAGCTCAACAAGCCACAACCCCTTTTAGGTAGCGCTAGGATTTCAGCCATTGTGCCCCATTGATGTGGCCATACCATTTACAGCTACTCAAGTAGATTTGGCTCACATGCAGTCCGAACTTGAAAGGGCTAACAACTTCATTGAGTGCATTCAACACATCCACAAATAGGTCCATGACATATTGGACAAATCCAACACTAAGTAGAAGAAGCACCATGATCAAAATTGAGTGCTGCACAACTTCTAGGTGGGCAACAAAGTTTGGCTTCATTTGCAAAAAGAGTGCCTTGATGGACCCCACTGCAAGCTTCACCACTCTGATATGGGCCATACACCATCACCAAGGTCATCGATGACAATGCCCTTGAGCTCAGCATCCCACTGTTCCTTGGTCTGCACCCATTGTTCAATGTATATCGCCTTCGGCCATACTTCCCACCATTGCTGGACACATCTGACATTGCAGAACAACCCACGCCCACGGAGCTAAACCCATATTTCATGGAATAGGCCACCACTTTTCAGATCATGGACACACAAATCAAGAGCACTCACCAGTAGAAGATCCAAATATATCTAGTTGTCAAATCTGTCTAACTCCTTCACTAAGGAAAGTGGCTCACGAGGGATTAGGTTTAGCAAAAGTTTCCCTATCTCATGGAGGCACTCAATGCAATGGGGACATTTCTTCCTAAGGGGGGAGGAATGATCCAGGTGGATATTGGTGGCCACCTACCTATTCCACTTGGACCCCCAACACTATCTCTTTCAGTTTTTTGGTTTCCTTAATTGTAGCATAGTTGACTATGTATGGTGGTTTTTCAGGTCATGAACTTCCATAGTCGTTTTGAGGCCCTAAACGGTGCTTTCAGGGAAAACAGAGAGACATAAATCATCCCAAATTGGCTTGCCAGTTTTTTTTGGCCTTCTCTTTGAGATATCGAAACAAGGTATTATGATAGCCAAATAGAATCGTATGACAAAGTTACGAACTCGAGAATTTGATGTACCAATTTACCCAAACAGGTCCCACAATTTTGGCGCTTCATCTCCTAGGGTTAGGCTTTTGGATGTTTAGGGTTTTCTATTGTTTCTCAATAATAAATAGGCCTGTGAGCCTCATTTTAATACAGTTCATAGGCATGTAGCCATCATATCTCTCCTCAGAGATAAGTTAACATAGCCCGAGCTATCTTATTTTCATTATGTTTGTAAGCATAGTTCAGTGTTTTTCCATTAATGAAATGAAGTGTTTTTTTGTCGCATCTTTGTGTTTATGATTATATCTGTAAGTTGTTGCATTCCTATTTAAGTTTGGATCACTGGTATCAGAGCAGTCTGCTCTTCCTCTATTTTTCTTTGCATGTCCCCAACGAGGTTAGGGTATAAGGAATTAGGGCTCGATCTGGTTGAACCATTGCAAGATCAGCCTCGCAAAACCCAACGACCTCCCATGGCGAAAGAAAATAAATATGACGGGGAGGAGATACTTTCAAAATATTGCTCAAAGAAGCTCTCAAGTGACAGAGGGACGCGATGATGGATAACTTTTCCCAGATCCTTCGACAGCTAACCACAGCCGATGCATCTTCATCCAACAGCCACTCTGGAGGCCCCACTCCTTTTAAGGTACAAGTTAACTTCGATATTCCCATATTCGAAGGCCTGACAGATGCAGACATCATAGATAAATGGTTAAATCTATTGGAAGTATATTATTTAGTTCATGACCTTTACAATCTGGAAAAGATTACGTTTGCACTTGTCAAAGTCGCCCCACACGTTAATGACTAGTGGGAAACCTACTAGGAACAAAAGGATGAGAGTGAACCCTCACTATTTTCAGCTG
The DNA here is from genome assembly GCA_000404065.3 of Pinus taeda. Taxonomy (NCBI): domain Eukaryota; kingdom Viridiplantae; phylum Streptophyta; class Pinopsida; order Pinales; family Pinaceae; genus Pinus; species Pinus taeda. Next base: position 121,459 of record APFE030608631.1, on the reverse strand, counting down.
CACCCACCTGGAATTCTTTCCGAGACACCATAAAGGAACAATATTACCTAGTCTGGAGCTATGAAGATAAATACTTTCCATACCCTTCGCACGAATAAATATTTGTGAACCAAGATGTGCCAGAGTTCACAAATACTTTCCATACCCTTCGCATGAAGCTAGGTATCAAGGATACTGAGCAAAATTTGGTGCTTAAGTACTGCAACTATCTAGATAAATACATCCAGGATGAGATGGAGTTCCTAAAATTTCCTTACTCGGCACGACGTATCAGTACGCTGTAAAGATAGACCAGAAGTTTAAACATAAGAAGCGAGACTTTGGAGCTATGAATCCAAAGAAAGAAACGGTGCCCCAAACCACATAACAAGGGACCAAGCTGAGGCAGGGATACCCATGACAACTCGCCGAAGCCACAAGAAAAGAGCAACACCACAAAGATGAAGAAGGACATGGGAAAATGGTGTGAGTTCCATAAGAGCTCCACTCACAATACAAGTGAGTGTTGGGCCAAGCAATCACTGGTGGCCGAGCTGAAGGCTTCTGAATCAGACGTAGGTTCTTACTTTGAATCAGAACCCGATAAGGGGACTGATAAAAGGAAGAATATCATTGACATGGAGCCCAGTGCCACCATGGCCACCACAAAGATCCATAAAATTGAGCCTCAAGATCCAGAGGAGGGGGAACGCCTCTTCCACTCACCAATATGGGTGAAGGGTTCTCTGTTGTAGTTCACTGTTGACAATGGGAGCCAAAAGAAACTCATTTAAGTGGAAGTGATGAAGTGGCTAGGCCTAAGGACTACAACACATCCATATCCATACACCATTGGGTGGCTTCACCAAGGACGAGATCTTCGCATCAATGAGAAGTGTCGCCTTTCCTATAGCATTAAGCCCTTCATGGATGAGGTACTGTGTGACATTGTTCCTCTTGAAGTTTTTGATGTATTGTTAGGATAACCATGCTTATGGAAGTGACATGTTGTATATGAGTCTATACCTCGCTCTGTGATTATAACTTTGGCTAATAAGTTCTACAGGATACTGGAGATAACCCCACCTACCTCCATCTCTTTGATAACTGCAAAGCAATGCAGTAAGATCATTTCCCAGACCAGGAAATTCATTTTCCTTATGATTCGCCCCTAAGGAAAGAAGAAGGTTGTGGCCATGGCTTCCCGGCAGGGATCCTCTGCACAAAAGCAACATATAGAGAAGGTCGTGGAGGAGTACAGGGACATTTTCGCCTCACCCATAGGGGTACCTTTTCACTCTCAAGTCAAGCACTCCATCGATCTGACCCTTGGCGTGTCACTGCCCAATGGACCGATATATCAGAGCTCGATTCTGAAGCACGATGAGATGAAGAGGTAGATTCAAGAACTACTACAGAAAGGGCACATCAGGCCAAGCTCATTACCCTATGGGAGCTCGATTGTATTGGTACAGAAGAAGGATGGGACTTGGAGACCCTGTATTGACTATCGGGTGCTGAACAAGATCATTGTCCAAAATAGGTGATGGGCCTCCAAATTAGACATAAATTAAGGCCCCTGCCTCTAAATTAAAACATAAATTAAGTCCTATGACCATCCTTCAGCACATTAAACCTCTCTCTCTACATTAGATAAATTATTTTTAACTTTAATATATTGATTATGAAGGTTTATGAATAATTGGGTATTTGTGCCTAATATTATTTATTTTTGTGGAATATTATGAGAATATTGGGCATATTATGAATATTTTGAGGAGGATATAATTTAGGGGCTTGTTCCCCACTATAGGAGGATCAATAATAAATAATAAATCAACAAGATATTATAGAATTATGGCATTGATTGTGGAACTCCAATGATTGAGAAAATTTAGGAATGTGTTCCACTAATCAAGGGACTAGATCCACTAATCAAGGGATTTTGGTGGGAAAAGATTCCTCCATTCATGGGGAATGATTCCTGATCACTTTGTATAAATATTAAGTCTAATTTGCCTCTAGATATAGATTTTCATTAGTGTTCTTGTGGATAGAACTCATATTTTTGAAGTTCCATTGTATTTTCTTGCAAGGATGTAATCATATTGATGGAATAATGAAGATTGATGTCATGTTCAGCTTCTAAATCTTTTTCACCCCCATAGGTCTCTAATTTTCCTTCGGCTTGGCCATCCCAGGAACCTCAAAGCCCTTTCGTATCATTTTCTTTCCTTCTTTACACTACTTATTCACATGCATCTCTAGTTTTTATTTCTTTCTACTTTTGCATTTACTATTAATGATTCTTGTTGTAGGATTGATTTAAATGGTTAATGAAAAATCTTTTGTAGGATCACAAACATTATTTCATCCTTAGGAAAAATTTGGAAGTTCATAGTAATCATTGAGTTGGTTGGACTAGTCTTCTTATTCCCAAATCTAGATTTCTAGAACTCCTTTGTGGCAAAGAATAGTAAACTTCTGTTATTTTTTAGAGCATTCTAATGAGCTTCAATTGAGTTGGTTCCACTTGCATTAGATCACAAAAACATTCTAATTCATAAAAAAAATTACCCAATTGTAGTTTCACTTGATTAGGTTATGTATTTTTTAGATTTACTAGCTCACTAGTTCTCGAGTTCCAAGATTTTCGAATAGTAATGTTTTTCTATTTTTTAGCATGAGTTAGCAGAGGTATTTTTGAGTGATCCACTTGGAATGGGGACCTAAGACATCCTAGTTAATAAAAAATTTGTCCCATCCAATTTGGATTTGATTTTCTTGGTCATTCGATGAATTATAGTAAATTTGTACATCCTTTAGTTGTAGCATCCTGTAGGAAAGCCTGTTTTGAGCCCGAATTGAGAAAAAACATCATTGAAGCTGGGATTAGGCCTCTACTTGACCTCCATGCCCTCAAGACTAATTAACATTCTTACTCCACACTTAGTTCAGCATTTTTCTAGTTTTCAAGGGTAGGATTTGATTTCCATTTCTTCTATCTTTAGTCTTACATTAGATCTCATCAATATTTTATATCATTCTACAAAGTTTTCCTCATGCATGAAGTAGATAGCTAGGTCATGAAATTCTATTTCCTTTAGACAATTGAAATTCTTCTTGTTTGCATGATTTTTGGGTAAATGTCAATGTTTGATGCAGTGAATGGGTTTCAGGAGTATAGAGAAATTTCATAGTCAGCAACCTCATCCCAACTTCATCCACCCATGGTCCTCACTTTGTTTCACTAAACCCTCACCAATTTCATCATTTCACAAGGAAACTTCTCCAGCTTTTTGATAAAATCCATCCATCTCCCAACTTTGGTTTTGTGTTCTGAAGTGGTCCTAGGCACTCCCTTGCCTCATTCCATCCACCAACGACCTTCCCTAAGCTTTCCATCACCTTTAACACCCATATTTGTTCTCTTGGCTGTATCCTATAGGTTTTCAGGGGATCCTGTAGGTTTTAAGGACATCTTGTAGGAAATCTTGTAACATCCTAGAGGAAACCCTGTTTTGAGGCTGAATTGAGAAAAAAACCTCTAGGAAGCTAGCAAAGAGACCCTACTTATGTCCCAAGCCTTCTGAACATTCACCATAGTCTCCAAGCCACCTGCCACATCACCAAAAGAGATTAGTTTTCACACTCTCACGTGAAAAAAAAACAAAAACAAAAATAGATTTATTTTATTCATTTACATGCATAGCAGTAGAAGGTTTGATGGTTTAAATATTCATGCTTAGGACAGTAGGATTGCATACATGCTAACTTAGAATTATTTTGAACAAAAGCCTATTAGCAATTAGTTAGAAAATGGTGTGTTTTAGCATTTGATTTCAGTCTCTTTCCTTCTACTTTCTTTCTTGCAATAGGTTAAGGTTCCATTTAAAACATTTCATTTTCTGCAATTAGTTTAGGACTTGACTTCAGTACATGCACTCCATTACATCACGAAAACAAAGGAAGGACACATTGTATGCTGCACATATAATGTCGATACCTCTTAAGTTTGTTTGAACCTCGAGTTGATAATTAAAGTCGGTAGCCTTGGGAGTTGCAGCATTCTTGTTGTAAAACTGAGGCTCATCACTTTTTGGTGCCATTTGGTGGGCTCCAGTATTGCAGTGATAATGCTGCAACTCCTGGGACTCCCTTCTTTACTTTTATCAACCCGGTTGTTCGTAACAAACTTGGAAGCGACGGTGCTTTATGCACAAGTACTAGCTCTTGTCGCAGTTGTCACTTGGTCAACTGGCACAAGTCCGCTAGGGCTTTAGCCAACTTCTATAAGGTCTTAGAAGAAGCTTTTAAATGATGGATGAAAGCTAACTCAAATGGGAGCTAATCTACTTGGGGAAAGAAACTGAAAGCCAAAGAGGAATGCAAACCCTAGCAAACCCTAATTCTACCAGCTAGTTCTATTGATGCAAAAATGAGAATACAAACTGCTGAATGAGATGCCATTGACTTCAAAAAGGGAAAATGAACATGTCTTAGACTACTTTTGTCATAGAAAGTATCTTTTTGTATTTTCTTGATTAAGTGTTGATTTTCACATGCATATGCTTGAACTGTGCTTCACTGTGCAGGAGTGGATCTAGGAAGAGGAATGCTTGGAAATAGTTGGAGAGGCTCAGAGGGGGTCTAAGGAGTCCCTACACTCTTCCCCAGAGTCTCACAAGGTTTGGCTATCAGGAAACCTCACTTGTGAGCTTCTACAGGAAGTCTGTAGGGGTTCTACAGGAAACTTCAGGATTTCTACAGGAAACTTCAGAATTTCTACAGGAAACTTTAGAACTTCTACAGGATGTTTGGAAGTCAGTTTTTAGGAGGTGGATGAGTGAGGGAAGGTGCATGGATGGATCTAGAGGTAGGATAGGGGTCTAAACATGGCCTAAGGACTGGTGGGTGGTTCGGTGGGGAGGTGTAGAAGGCTGACTTGGCTTGAAGATGGCTAAGGCAATGATGAGCAAGAAGGTAAGGTTTCCTAGACACAAAGGATAGATGGGAAAAGGGCAGCTTAGCTACGAGACAGAACAGGAGGCTTAGATGATGCTTTGGGAGGATGGATGAAGGAAGAGGATGCCCTACACGGCGGGCCTTGATCAATTCTACAAAAACCTACAAATGATTAAATCCTACACTAATCTATTCTATCCATCAATCAACATAAATGAGCAACAACTTTATTTGGGAAGAAAACCTTGTACACCATCTATGTAAGGAAACATTTCAGATGTCCAAACCCATGACTAATCTCTGCAACTAAAACAAGCACACTAAAAGATTGCATAAACAGCAAACTAGTGTTTTTGTGAGGCAGCACTGTTTCCTCGATTTCAGCCCCAAATCCAATAAGGCCGAGGTGAAACCAGGAGTGTAGTTGTCTCTTTTCCTTGGAGATCTTGTTGTTATTATCCTACCAAAACATCTAAACTAAAGTCATTCATAAACAGTAACCTATCCCAGCATCATAACGAAATCTACTTAACAGCAATGTGTTCAAATGCATAAAAGAGAAAAACAGTGATACGTAAAGGGAAAAGCAATAATATAGAAAGGAGGTCCTAGGCTCTCAGGTTGGGCCCAACCCTGAGAGCTTTGGCTCCTATGAAAAACTCAGATTTGCTAGGAAACCAAACTGCTTCTCATTATCCAAAAAGATTCATAACAGTGATGCCAAAAATGGCTACAGAGGAACAAAATAAAGCTGCTGCAGCACTGAGGTGCAAAGTACACAATAGGTTCAAAAGTCTTTTCACGAAGGCTGAGGCCTCAACATTTATAGATAACGAGGTACCTAGCTGGCCTCCTCAATCTGTGGAACTCGGCTGTCAAACTGTGAGTCAAACAATCCCTTTCTAAATGCTGATTGGTTGCCTTCTAGATTCGGCTTGGTGGTCTTTGGGAGCTCGGAGCTGAAGGTGAAAATCCCGAGGAAGGGTCATTGAATGCCGTAGGCATCCCTCCTTCAAGTCCTAACTTCAGGCTTGGCTGCCTTATAGCTCATGATTGCTTTGACTTTGCTCCAATATATGTCAAAAACCTGAAATAGACACATGTTAACCACCTAGGAAAAGTAACTTCCCTTATTCGTACCAAAGACACAAACATTCTAAAAATAATGCATAAACTATATAAAATGACGGATTTGAACAAGGGCTGAACAATGAAAATGAGGCCAAATGAGCCCAAATTGTTACCAATATTGGGGCTCATCACCAATTCAAAAGAATGAGGGATGGAAAGTTGAGAGGCTCCAAATACAAGCATAACCAAATCAAAGTGAACATCACTCATGAGCATGGTGCCAAATCCAAATTCTATATTCAAAATATGAGCATTTCCCCAACTTTACACATGCCTTCAAAGGAAAAGGCTCTCCTATTTATACAAAAACTTAAGAAGCTACTCTATTTAATGAGGATCCACTAAAATCTCATATAGTTACAACCAAGTAGCTCATAATAAGACACATATCCCCTAGGTGTCTCATAGAGTTCTAATCCAAATAAGAAATGATGAGACACCTCATAGAGTTACAATTCAAATAGGACACATATCCTTCTTTGACTCCTTTGAAGAGAATTCGAATTTGAGCATTGGAGGCCACATAAGGGTGCCTTAGAAGCTTCCAAATAACCTACACATGTCATGAAACTCAAGCCACATATATAGATACATGAAACCACGTTAATTTCTTAGTTTTTAATCCTAAATTCACTTATACACATAAAATAAATAACTTTGGGAAATAAGGATCCTAACCCATATATTTATGAAAATGGTGGCTAATGAAAGGTTATATGGTTATGGAGATGTGACATGTGAGTGAAATGGTGGTGATAAAAGGTGAAAGTGAATGTCATTTTGAAGACATTTTGGAGGCCCAACATACCACCCAACTAAAACAATTGCATGTCCTCATGCAAATATTGCATTAATTCCTTTGATTTGCTTGCAACGTCTTTGCTTTTGAATGAGCTTGGCTTATATCATATGTCCTTAAACTTTGCATTTGACAATTTTATTTCTTTTTGCAAAGTATTCCTTGTCATACATTGAATTGCAACATGTTTGGTTGGTTCTTGTGTTTCAACCAAATTCTAATTGGTATTGGTTCTTTTGTTTCAATCCCTTGTTTCTTTTTTTTTTGTTGCAACAAGATTCATTGAACATATTTAAGAATGCATCTTTAAAATCAACCATATAGTGTGCTCTTAATTTAAAAATTATTTGCAAATCATATAACTCTTTGAACCATAATGCAATCATAATTGATTAGGACAAGTATGTTAGGATGAAATGAAAATATGTGATGGTGTATGATATATGAATATGAAATGATGTCCCTTCTCCCCAACTAAAGATATGACAATGTGAAAGAGGAAGTGAGGAATTTCCCAAAGTTACAATTTTAGTATTTTAAGGAATTGCATGACTAAATATTAGAAAACCTGATACCTTCACTTACCTTCGATGTGCATGAGTTATGAAAATTGAAGAGTGTGGCTACTTCTGGATGATAGAATGAAATGTAGAACTCATCTACTTGGTTGCATAAATGGTGGATGAGGTTGTGAAGTGGATTCTTTATTTCTGTTGCTAAATCTATTGTATCTGCTGCAAAACGCTGAAATGATATAGTCTTCAATCGCTATGAAACCGATGGTACAACTCTAGTCTTGCGAATAAATGTGTCAGTGTCAAGCATGAAGAGAGGTCATTGGATTACCGACCATTGATGTCATTAACCAATGCGAGACAAACTCGCCATTAATGTCAATGAGTGCCAAGGTACCTAAGTACATCTTGCGAAGGGCGAATAAATGAGCCGATGTTGAGCCACTTGCAAGATCCAACGATCAAGGGACATTGATGTATTCCCATGATTGTTGGCGAGAGAGTCTATCATTAAGGCATACAAGCATCAAGGTACTAATGAGGACTCTAGCCTTGGACCTATATAATGTGTTGATGTCGATATGAAAAGGTGTGTTAGAAGGAAGGCCTTAAGGAATCCTCTATCATCTAACGCGAGCATGAAACAATGATTTTGAAGGACTATGAAAGGAAAATTTTGTAGTGGATCAAGGTTTATTTAACAAAAAGGAAAATGACAAGTGAATGGAAAGTAAAAGGACAAATCAACATGTAAGTGAGCTGAATGTCTTTATGAAAATGGGTTATGAGTAAGTGAAAGCAAGGAAAGAAAAGAAAAAATGAGCAGTGAAGGAAAATGATATGAGAATTTTATTGACTGACTAAGTGAAATGCAATGCGACTGTAAAGGAAATGAGATGAAGGTTTTATTGACTGAAGGAGTATGAATGTAATGGAAAAACTGGCATCTGAAAGGCTTGCAACTGCTAGATCTGATATGCATTAGCATGTGCTCATGCATTGATGTTTAATCTATGTTGCTGCTCTAATCATTTTCTATGAAATAAATGTGGTCTTTGAGAGACACTATTTGTTTATGGTCATCTGTTCTTCCTCCTGGAATCTGCAAAAAACTAGTACTTTTTCTCTAATGGATTGTAAAGTTATCAAAATAGAGAGGTGATCAATCTCTTTGTTAATGACATTTACATAAAAAAATAAGAATCAGTACTATTAAACAAGTTCATGAAAGAAAACCAAAAGAATTTATACCTGTATCGAAAGTAGTGCCTCAAGTTACCTGTTGTTTCTTTTCAGCAATTTCTTCATTCTTTACTATTTCAAAATCTGATAATAGCTTCCTCATTTTGTAGATCTCATCGAGATCTTTCCAACGATGCTTGAATCATCGAATTCCGATGTTGTATGAAAAAGTTAGATTGTTTTGAAATTTTTATGAAACAGTGAAAATTGTCATGTAAAATATGGCAAGGGAACATGATGCTTCAGTGAAAGATGATGTAAGCAGATGAAATGGTTATAATGCATTGTTTGACAAATAAATCATTGATTTAAATGCATAGTTGCAGAATTGTTCTCCAGCTGCAGAATTGTTGATTAGCTGCAGAATCGCTGTTCAGCTATAGAACTGTCGATTAGCTGCATAATTGAATTAGCTACAGAATGTGCACAGTTTCTGTAGCTAAAATCCTAAATAAATAACTGAAGTTAGTAAATAACAAAAAATGAATTAAAAGAGCAAGATAAAATGTTGTGGTTTACTGGACCATAATTCAATGATAATTGCAATGTCTTTCTTAGAAAAATTAGCAGATTTTTTTTTTTTTTTTTTTTTTTTTTTTTTTTTTTTTGTGCCAAACTATATCCTTTTTCCACAATAGTGTAATTTACATTTAAAACCCTGGCATCACCATACTAAATATAGATGGTAATGCACTATTGCAAAATACACATTATGAAAAACAAAAGAACATAAGTTTTAACCTCAATGTCCATTCTGAATTTGCATCAGTGGAAACAATAAGTAGAAAATCCTCAATGGTGGCACTGGAAAATGAGAAATTTGGTCATAAAAATAATGCATCATCAAAATTTCTAGAGATACAGAGTGCAGTAGGCGAAATCGTACATACAACCAAGAGAAAGACAAGGTCATGCCTAATATTGATGGTGTATAGTTGCTCAATCTTGCATCATCTAAAATTCTTTGTTCTAACAATAAGCCCCATATCCCCTGTTTTCAGATAACCTTCAAAATTACCCTTACTGTCTAAAAATGAGTGCTATTCAAGAAATGGAATGACTATGTATGGAAATGGAATGACCGCGTATATATGAAAATGGAAAGAATTTGTGTATATGAAAAATGGAATGACTATGTATATAAAAAAAATGGAAACACTGTGTATATGAAATCACTGCGTATATATGAAAATGGAAAGATTGTGTGTATATGAAAAATGGAATGACTGTGTATATAAAAAATGGAAAGACTGTGTGTATATGAAAAATGGAATGATTGTGTATATAAAAAAAATGGAAAGACTGTACATGAAATGACTACGTGTTTGCGTGTAATAAATAGGTAGTAAGGGTTTAGATAGTCGTAGATAGGTAGGTCACATTGTCATCTTGACCATTAACAGGTGGAGTTGTTGAGGTCCGTTTGAGTACAGGTTATGGATTTTGAAGTGGAGATTTGTTATGAACATCCAAAAGCGGATTTTCATGGCCGCAACTTCTACCTGTGCATTAATTCTAAATCCGTTTTTTCTCATGCAGTTAGTAAAATAATGTCCCGAAGAATCTCTGATTTCTCTCAAACGGTCACAAAATTGAGGAAACCGTTTCTGGGTTATTTAACTCGGCTTATCCTTAGAAAAACCCATGTCTCATTTTTCCTAATTTCGTTTTCATTTGGCTGGAAATTTCATTTAAAAATTGATGTTTTCAGTTGTTACGCATTTCTGGGAAATGCTCAGATAACTGTTGTGGTTGACGTTTTTTTTAAAAGTTTTGCGTTTTCTAGGAATCACTATGAATTCAATTGGTGTGGTTTGATTTGTAGGTTTTGGAAGGCTGATTCAATTTAGCGTGGAGGTGTCATGGTTGAGTGGCTGGGCTAGCTTACTCTAGATACGAAACTGGATCATAAACTGGCAGATCTTCATCTCCATTTCGAACAGATGCTTTTGAAACCACTACTTTTGCCTTTAATATCAATTTTCACGTAATAATCAATGCCTAGAAATCCTTTCAATGCATCAACTGGAAGCTAATTGCCTCTAGATTGCTCGGAATTCAAACATTGATTCTTCTCTTGGATCGCTTCATCTCTCACCACCACCACCTTGTCCAACCTTTCAAGAAAGAGAGATCCGTTGATGCGTCTTTGTTTCAAGGTTTGGGAAAATGACTATATGTGTGCTTCAAGGATCAACTATCCACATCACACCAAACTCTAATTAACTTTGTCTTTGTCGTGAGTAGGTAGTCACAACAATTTGTCATAGCTGCATGGTGCTTGAAGGTTTGTATATTTGAAGGTTTTTTTCTCTTTTGTTTTATTATGTTTATTTATTTATTTTTAATGAGTTTTGTATTTCTTTGACTATGTTTTTTTGGTTTTGTTTTTTGTTTTTTACTGAAATTATACATGTTATATTCCAAAATTAAAAAAAAAAATTACATATATATATATATTATTAAACAAAACAAAATAAAGAAAATGCATTTGGGTGTTTTTTGTTTTTGTTTTTTAAGTTTATTGAAAAATCAACTTTAATCAAATCATGAAAATAGAAATTAGCTGCAGAGTAGCTAAATAATTTTATGATATACTAACAAAGCAATTTCTTTTTCTGATCCTCCAGGTCACACGAAGTGCAGAAGGAGAGCATACTTGAGAGATTTATTTTGTTAGCATGGTCAAGATTTTATCAATCGATTCTTCTGCAAATTTCGCAAAAATAAAATGAAAAGGCTTGATCTCATACCTTAAATTATCGTTTGTGATCTTCACTTGCGCTCCTTGTTCTCAACCATTTGTTTTATTGCAAATTTTTCCTAGCAAGGGTTAGTAGATGGGTGGTTCTTACTGCACCACAAAACATCAAATTTATCCTAAAAACTATAAAAAATTATTTTTATTTTTCCTACCTATCTAAAAACTATTTTTTTTTAATTTTAAGTATATTCATGCTTCCAATGAAGCCATTTACGGATTCGAATTTTTGAAATGCTCATATCCCAACTTGAAAAATGTACTTGATTGTTTGTAAGGATATGCAAAATCGACTTGACCTTTTGATTTGCTGCAAGGATCGCTTGAAGAATTGACAAATATTTTGGCGTAACTACATCTTGATACCATTCCTCAATGTAGTCTTTGGGCTGCATTCTAGATCCTTTGTCCATAAATGGTTAATATTGCATTTATATATATATTTTTTATAAAAATGATATGCAACTAAAGGATTTATGCATCTACATGCTTTAATCATGCATCTAGAAATAAAATGAAAAATATGAACTCTAGACTGAAAGCTAGTTCCTATGCACACTTCCTCAGCAACGACGCCAAAATGTTGGGGCAAAGTGACTGCCTATCATTTAATTGTCAACCTGGGGGTTTCGTAAAACTTGCGAAGCGTGCGTGCACTATATATGCTAGAAATTAACTTCTAATTTAGATCAATCTAACTACTAAACCAAATAACGATAAACCAAATTCACCTATTCTAATTCAACAATCAATTCAAAGGAAATTATAGTATAGTGTTTGGAATTGAAATATTAATCTATCACACTTGCAAGAATTGAAATCTTAATATACCACACTTGCAGGAATTGAAGTATTAATCTACCACACTTGCGGGAATTGAAAAACACACCACTCTTTCAAAAAGGAAATTGCATGAAATGAAATCTACTCTAAGGGATCATGTGTGCATTGTTAAATCAGGATCCTATGAAATGAATAATCAAAACCACATGATATGAAATGAAAGCAAAAACAATAATTCTTAACCTTTAGATATGAAAGCAAATAAAAACAATCACTCTTAACCTCTCACACAGGAAAAGATATGAAATAAATAAATCTTAATCTATGAAAGCAAATAAAAACAATCACTCTTAACCTCTCACATAGGAAAAGATATGAAATAAATAAATCTTAATCTATGAAAGCAATAAATCTTAATCTATGAAAAACAATAAATTTCACACATTATAGATGGCCAATCCAAAAGAATGAGGGATGGAAAGTTGAGAGGCTCCAAATACAAGCATAACCAAATCAAAGTGAACATCACTCGTGAGCATGGTGCCAAATCCAAATTCTATATTCAAAACATGAGCATTTCCCCAACTTTACACATGCCTTCAAAGGAAAAGGCTCTTCTATTTATACAAAAACGTAAGAAGCTACCCTATTTAATGAGGATCCACTAAAATCTCATATAGTTACAACCAAATAGCTCATAATGAGACACATATCCCCTAGGGTGTCTCATAGAGTTCTAATCCAAATAAGAAATGATGAGACACCTCATAGAGTTACAATCCAAATAGGACACATATCATTCTTTGAATCCTTTGAAGAGAATTCGAATTTGAGCATTGGAGGCCACATAAGGGTGCCTTGGAAGCTTCCAAATAACCTACACATGTCTTGAAACTCAAGCCACATATATAGATACATGAAACCATATTAATTTTGTAGTTTTCAATCATAAATTCACTTTAAACACATAAAATAAATAACTTTGGTAAATAAGGATCCTAACCCATATATTTATGAAAATGGTGGCTAATGAAAGGTTATATGGTTATGGAGATGTGACAAGTGAGTGAAATGGTGGCGATAAAGGTGAAAGTGGATGTCATTTTGACTATATTTTGGAGGCCCAACAACAGTCCAATGATGAACCTTTGGACCTTTGTCTTCTCATCCTTGAGGGATAAAACATATCTAAACAACTCAAAAAACTTGGTTGTGTACTCTTCGTCTATCATAGAACCCATCTTAAGCTCATAGAATTCCTTGGCCTTCCCATCATAATATCTCTTAGACAAATACTTCTTCCTAAAAAGTCTTTTAAACTCATGCCAACTCAGCTCCTCTTCACTAATGCCTTTTACCCACTTAACATTTTCCCACCATATATATGTTTTTCCCTTGAGTCTGAAGATCATTATATTGGCTTTCATGTTCTCTGAATAATCATGCAATATGAAAACACTTCTTCATCCCAAGCAGCCATGATTCTGCATCTTCTGACTTATTCTCTTCCCGATCAAAAGTAGGAGGTTTGGATTTCCTAAAATCATATGGAAAGTAGCCCCTATCACTTCACCGATAAGAATGCTAGAAGTAATGACAATGATGTCTCTCACAACTGGAGCTGGGATAAAATCCATGAGTGTTAGCTTGTCTGTTAAGTGTATCCAAATATCAGCCACCTCTGGCTATATCATCTTTGTCCATCATGTATCTCCTCTGAGACCTACTACCATATGCCCCATTGGTATTCTCCTCTTGTATATCTCCATGACAATTCCCCAACTTTCCTACAAATCTGTAATGCTTTGCAAAATCACTACATTGAATTTAGCTTGCTTTTCTTGAGCTTTGATAAGCCTTTCCTGTGCCTCAATCAACTTGTTATTATCTTCGTTGCAACTTCTAATTTTTTTCTTCAAAGTTCTTAGTGTTTCTGCTATATTTGGAGACTACTCTTCTCCTTGCTTTTCAACTAACCTTTCCCATTCCACTAATTTCACATTAGGCCTATAAGGGGATTCATGTGAACTGTATTCCACCACTTTTCTCTTCATCTATGATCTTCCATGTCCTACAAACATACCATGTCAGATAAACCAAATAGAAGTCATAGTCAAAATCATACCTCAATGTATCTTAGGGGAGGCTATCACATCTGCCTAGGCCAACCCGGATTAGCACGATACAATATCTCAAGCATATCAATTCTCACATAAATATCATAACCATAACCATAACAATGCATGCATGACAAACACACAGACAACTAACATGCAAGCATAACGATCACATTTAGCCCATCTAGTCCAAGTGTTTGAACCTAGAAGCTCTGATACCACTCTATAACACCTCCTCCCACATTTACCCACTTTTACAAGCTCTCAAGGGTAAACATGAGACAAGTGTCACTATGATATAGCCGGACCTCCAAGTTCCAATTATGGAAGTGGGGCCTACAATTTGGAACACATAATACCACACCTTAGGGACACTATACTAGTCAACAACTTGAAAACCACCCCTTAGGATCAATCCCTGACATTGAATTCAGTTTCATAAGCTTAACACCCCAATCACACCTATAACACACTGTGCATGTGATTACGAGGCTCCAACTGCACCCATAAGCCTACCTACATGTGGTTATGACCAAAATTTCCTAGTTTTGTGCATGTGGTGGCAAGATCTATGCCACTTTTTTAGGCTAGCCTTCAAGGCATTGCCCATAAGTGCCCAAAACTTACCAAAATGCAATCAGTGTTGATAACAATTATAAACAATCAATATTGAAGTACGATTTTGAGAAATACATGCCTAATACATGAAAGACATTTCATTGAACAAATATTAAACATAAAAGCTACAATTCATGAATACATATATGCTCATAAACTTCTAAACTACATCAGAGAATTATCAAGAAGGTCCAATCCCCTCTCAAGGTAGCTGCAACAACAATTGTTAGCCTATGCATTCATCAACCATTCAATAATTGATCCAATCATGAACACGATCCATAGTTAGAGCACATCATATAGGCATGCATATAACCAACACATAACCATAATAGAAACCATGACAAAACAACCATAAGATCAACATAATAACTAATACATATGCTCAATGATCACAATAGGAAAATAATTCATATTAACATATGCAAAAGCCAACTAAGTTAGGGACTTCCACGTACCACCCGACCATAGATTTGGCTGAACCAAATCTCTATTTCATTCAGTCACCCACGTACCATATTCCAAGCATGTATGTGGGATCATATGGGTTAAACCAAAATAGAACCAACCAAGGCTTCTAGAGGCCAAACGACTTCAACCCTCAACCACAGTGATCTCACCTAAACTAGTATAGAAATAACTAACACCAAATCAAGCATGGATGCCTCTGACTTCCTTCCCAGCTCCAAAGGAATTTCCTATCTCCATCCATCCATTAAGAGTTCCAAGAGAAATCCCATATTCACCATTGACTTTTGGGAATTTTCCTGAGACCACCTCAACCAGGATCCAAGTTTAACGTTCGTCTAAAGCTAATCAAAGATAGAACCCACTACATCATGACTATCTAGGAAATTGCAAGGCAAGGTTGAAACCATTGTCAATACATGAAAATCCCATGCCAATGACAACAAAATAACCAAAGAACCATTTGCATGTTCCATGCATCTAAATATCAGCAAGGAAATCACACATAAAACCTATTACCTGCTATAAACACCAGTTGTAGCTATTGATCCACCCTTTTCCATGCACTCCCTTGCTTTCCTTTGATTTATTCTCTCTCACTCCATGTGAATTCTAGGATTCTCTAAGTGTGCAAGAGTGTAGGAGAACTAGAAAGAACATGTGCTGAGCCAAAACTAAAAAAAAAAACTATCAATTGTTTCTTTGATGCCTATTTATCATATTTATCATTGATGTCTCCATTTTCCTTCATTTTCTCTCTAATTTCCTTTGCATGCATATATGTGTCTCTTCAAATTCATTTTCTCCTATTTTCCTTTATTTCTCATAATTAAATGCCATCATTTCCTCTTTTCCTTTGCCAATTTCAGTAGCCATTAATAAACTACAAGTGATGCCCACTATAATGTTTTCCCATCATTCAACTTGAAATACGTGTCCCATGACCTTGGTCTTATTTTATTTACATGGAAAATCAACTAGGGGTTGTTACATTTGGTCTCGTTGGGTGTGTCGGGGTAGAGGATTATCAAGAAAATGGAATTTTATCTTTTCTCTTGTGTATGCATTAAGGAAGTGCAGACGTTTATAGGTTTACTAGCAGACGATGAATCATTACTTTGGTCGTTTGAGTGGTGCGAGCGTTCTGAAATTTGGGGGTATATGGGTTAGTCGTCTCCAAGAAAGGAGGGAGTATGTTTGGTTGGTTAGTCGTGTGGCTCTAAAAGCCCTAGTTTTATGCATACTCCATTTTTTAGCTTTCTTCAATCCTCTTGGGGTGGTTGGTGGGTGTATCCTCCACAGGGGTAGAGCTGGGTAGCGATGAATTAGCTATTTATTTTTTTCAAGCTTGGGTGGTGTTTGTGGTAGCTTATGGGGGTATCCCCATCAAGTTGTGTCTACATTGGGGGTCGTGGGTGTTTGTGGCCCCTAGAAAAAAGAAGGAGCATCCCTGTCCATTTAGCCAGATTAGTTGGTGCAATATAGACATTTTCTCTTTGACACAAGAAGGTCAAAGGTGGGTGACGAATATGATCCTTAACAAGGCTAGGCACATCAAGGAATGGAGGAGAGGGAATTTTAGGGGTGAAAACAACAACAGGAGCAGGGACATGGATAAATCATAGACCCGCCGCTCTCTTAGTCTTTTATATCTACGAGAAACTCCTCCTAGGTGGAAGACAATGCGAGCATATTTCAACAATTGATTAATTCCTTGGAGCAGCTTAGTCGAGCCTGTTAAGATTATCACAATGACAATATCAAATTCATGAATCACATTCATCGAAACTTGTGGGAGATGCATGATAAACTGGTCAGCTTATGGAGAGGGCAACGATGCATCCAAGAGCAACTCGATCGTTTGGAAACTAGATTCATGTATATGGAGGGGCATGTTCATTGTGAATTCAAACTTTTATGTACCCAGATCACCAAACATAAGAAAATATAGACCATCCACTTGACATAAGCCTCTTAGAGGGGGAAACCTCCTTTTACATCACATAAATGAACAATTATTGGATGATACAAATGTCAAGACCTCCTTGACATATATAGAAGTCCAAAGGGTCACAATATAATCAAGGCCTATATAACAATAATAATGTGAGGGCACACCAATAAAAACAATAGGCTTCTATGGGGCACAATAATAACCATATGGGGGCTACATGGGGTACAATAATAACAATATGGGGGTTGAATTAGTATTATAGGGACGTAACATGCCCCTCTCCTTCATAAAAGTCTCGTCCTCAATGCTTGAATGGTTATAGATGATTTTGTATAAAATACTCATCTTCCCATGTGGAATCTTCAATAGGTAAGTTCTTCCATTTAATAAGATACTCTGAAATTGATCGATTTCGTAGTTGCCAAGTTCTGGTTTCCGTGACTGCGTCATGCTCCAATATGATTTTTCCTTCCTTGTTAAGTTATGGAAATATTATTTGACTTGGGATTTTTTCACCTATGACCTTCTTTAAACATGAAACATGGAAAACTGGGTGTACTCGAGAAGACGTAGGCAACTTCAATTTGTATCCCATAGTACCAATCTTTTGCAACACCTTGTAAGGACCATAGCACTTGGGTGATATTTATTTCCTTCTTAGCTTGCTTGAGGGACATTTGTTTGTATGGTTGTATCCGTAAAAATACCCAATTGCCTATGTGAAAACTTCTTTCACCATGATGTTGATCTGCTTGTTGTTTCATTCAATTTTGTGCCAGAGTTAGGTTATCTTTTAAGAGTGGGAGAAATTGTTGTTGATGATCGATGTGATCTTCCACTACTTGAACCTTAGATTTTATCTTAAATACGATGTGATGGATGGTGGATGATATCCATAAATTTCCATAAATTGGGTTATTTTTTTGTGGTATGGAAGAAAGTGTTATACCATCATTCTGCCAAAGGTAAACACTTGACCCATTGTGTTTGTTTATCCGATACAAAGCAATGAAGATATTCTTCTAAAAATGTGTTCACTATCTTAGTTTTCCTGTCATATTGAGGATGATAAGTTGATTTATGAGCTGATTGAGTACCAAGACAAGAAAATAATATTTCCAATGAAAATGGGATCTTTGTCACTTACAATAATCTTCGCATTTTTGTGTAGATTTTGAGTTGTTTCCATAAATGTCGTAGCAATTGTACCGACTTTGAAGGAATGAGATAGTGCACAAAAGTGTGCATACTTGGTAAGTCTATCAACTACCACCATCAAGACACTATTTCCTTCAAACTTAGGTAAACCTGTTATAAAATCTATTGAGACCTCCTCCCAACACTGACTTGGAATGGCTAAAGGTTGTAACAGAGTAGGTTCTTAATTGTCTCAACTTTATTTTGTTGGAAAAATAAACATTCCACCATAAACTTCTAAATATCATATTTAAGGCCATCCCAAAAAATATTCCTTCTTGGCCCTGTGGTTAAATTTTTAAAAATATTGAGTGCCCTCCTAAAGGAGAGGTGTGTAATTCCAAAAGAATCTTTTATTTGAGTTGGGAATTCTTACATAGATATAAGTAATCTTTGTACCATATGAAACATTTTTCCAAATAAATGTATGAGATGTATTGGTATCTTGCTGCAACTTTTGAATGAGTGTCCACACCTCTTGATCATTCTTCCATTCGTCCTTTTCTTTCATTATCATATCAGGTTGGATAATATAAATGGCACAAAGCAATGCTTGCACATCCTAATCTCTTTTTGAGAGTGCATATGCAAGAACATTTTACTTCCATTTTACTTCCAAAAAGTATTTAAGACTATCATGATCTATTTTTACCTTAAAGTGTCTTCCCATTAGGTAAGGGTGCCATTGTTTCAGGGCATGTAGTATTGCCAACATTTCCTTCTCATAAATAGTTTTGTGTAAGTACTTTCCCTTGATTGGATGACTTTCAAAAGAAATGGGTCTTCCTTCTTGAGTTAAAACAACACTAATTTCATTTCCCGGGGCATCACATTCCACAATAAAGGTTTTTGTGAAGTATATTATAGTTAAGACTAGTGCGTGGTACATTGCCTATTTAAGATGTTCAAAGGCCTTAGTTGCTTCTAGAGTCCAAAAAAATGTGTCTCTCTTCATTAATGTTTTTAGGGGTGCTACTATTTCCCATAATTTTTAACAAACTTGAGATAATACCTTGTCAACCCGAGAAATCCTCGAAGATGCTTTAGGGTTGTGGGGATTTTCCATTCCTTGATGGCTTTAATTTTGTTAGGTTCTACCTTAAAATCCTCATGAGATACAATATGACCCAAATATTCCACACCTTGTACACCAAATAAACACTTGGAGGTTTTTTCATATAATTGTTTCTCCTCCAATATTTTAAGCACCCTATCAACATGTTAAACATGATCTTTCTAAAACTTGTTGGAGATCAGTATATCATCAGAAAATACTAACACGATTTTTCTAAGAAAGGGTTTAAAAGTGGAATTCATCAAATCTTGAAATGTTGAAGGTGCATTAGTAAGGCCAAAAGGCATGATAAAAAATTCATAATTACCTTCATGAGTTCTGAATGTTGTTTTGGAATGTTTGTATTCATTCTAATTTGATGATATCCAAAACAAAGACCCAACTTGGTGAAGTAAATTGCTCCATATAATTCATTCAACAATTCATCAATGACAAGAATGGGAATTTTATCTTTAATAGTGAGCTTATTGAGCTCTCTATAACCTAGACACATACACCATGATCCATCGTTCTTGTGCACCAATACTACTAGAGAAGAGAAATAACTTTGGCTAGGTTGAATTATGCGTGCCTCTAGTATTTCTATAGCCATGCGTTTAATTTCACTCTTTTGGGCATAGGGATATCTGTAAGGTCTGGTGATTGGAGGAAGACTTCCTAGAATCAAGTGAATAGCATGATTATGATCATGAATAGTTGGTAGACCTTTATGAGTCTCAATTACTTTGGAATACTTGTCCACGACTCTTTGGAGATATGGTGAAATAGATGATTTCGATGTTTGAACATCTTGTGAGCATAATTGTGAAAGTACACTTCGTTGTTCTTTCTTCAAAAGATTTGTCATGCCATTAAAGTTGATTATGTTCATCAATTTCCCTGTGATACCTCTTAATTCAATTTCCTTTCCTTCCTAGAAAAAATTCAAGAAAAGTTCTTGAAAATTAAAAGTTATTGTCCCAAAATATTGTAACCATTGGTCTCCTAATACAACATCAACATCACCCATTGGAATGGAAAACATTGGACTATTCAATACATATTCCCCCATGGTTAGCTTGATATTATGGCACTTCACTGAGAAATTTATAGTTCCTCCATTTGCAACCATTACTTGACACTCAGGGGTTGGATATAGGAAACAATTCAATTCCTTGGCTATATTACAATGAATAAAATTATGGGTACTACCTGAGTCAATAAAAAATATTACCTTTTTCCTCTTGATATGTCCTTCTATCTTGAGAGTTTGAGGAGTGGTAATTCTCATAAATTCATTACAAGATATGGTTGGATTTTGTTCTTCTTTCTTGGGGGTTGGTTCATGGTGTATATTCTCTTCTTTTGATGTTTCTTGTTCCTTTTCTTCCTCCTCTTCACAATCTATGTAAAATAATTTCTTCTCAACACACTCATGACATTTAGTGTATTTTCTATCATAACTATAAGAAATCCCTTTTGATTTTTTTCCTCTAGTTGTTGTGGTGTCAACCTTGTAGGATTCGGGAGGCTAGGAGTAGTAACATTTCCATATTTATAGTTGTGAATGATAAACCTCCTTGTTACCATAATTTTTCTTTCAACTTTTCTTGCCACCGTGAATGCATTTTCTAATGAATTAGGTTCCCAAAGGCAAACCTCATGTTGGATGTTATCCTTTAAAGTCACTATGAAGACATAAATCATATGCTTCTCTGGAATATCAGTTACCTTAATATTCAATATTTGGGAGTCCTCAATGTGCTATGTTATTGAACTCTTTTATTTTAGATTTATCAATTGGCTAAATAAGGTATTTATCTTTGTATCCTCATAATGTGCTATCAATTCCTCCATAAAAATTGTCCAAGTGACAATTGATTTAAGAGAACAAAGCCATCAATGCCACACAAATTGATTAGGTTCTAAATATAAAGATACAATGTGTACCTATTGTGTGTCTGGTACATCATGTAGATCAAAGAGTTGCTCCATCTGTAGTATCCATGTTATTGGATCCTCGACATCAAACTTCCTCATATCAATCTTTGGAATGTGGTTGGTCTTTAATCCAAAGTTAGAGTCTCTAAAATCATGATTTACATTCCTTTTGTTCTCATCATGATTTTCATGGACTACCTTATCACCATTAGGAAGCATTTCTTGTAGCAACTTTGTTAAAACTTCCTTCAAACCTTCCATTTATGCTTTTAAATCATCCTTCAAACCTTCCATGTTCCCTTTTATTTTCTCTTCTAAACCACCCATCTTAGCTTCTAGTTCATTTTTTGTTACTCTTTGCGAGAGGGAAATTTGTTGCCCTTGGTCTTGTAATTTTTATCTATTATGTTGCATTTCTTCCTCTTCTACATGCGTCATAGTAGAGTTTTCTATTGGCTTAATGATTGTCTCCATTTTTTTTGTTTCGAAGAATTTTAGAACCAAATAATGATATTTATGCTTCACTATGCCCTTTGAATCACTTCAAACTGATTTTTCAAACAAAAGTGACACAAATTTAAGAAATACACACATTTTTCTTGCTTTTATGAGCTTGATCTTGAAATTATTGTATCTCTGTAATTTTGGTTGTCTAAGTTCTGAAATTGCGTCCTATGGTATCCCTATGAGTTTTGTTCCCAATTCCATAAGTCAGACTGTGATTGGATTCTTCAAGATAAAGTTATGCTAGATATCCCACAATGGATTAATTATGCATTGGTTTAGTAGAGTGACATTTTATGGGATGCCACGTGTCCTTGAGTCGACCTTCAGCCCTGAAAATGATACATGAAAGGCTAAAGTCCATGCACTTTTAGTTGCCTTTTACGAAATTCAAATTCGATGCACGAAGAGAAAGTTATGACAATTTTTCTCAGAACACTTATTTTATATTTAATTTTGGAGCATGTAGAAACCTAACTTCTTTGGACCATATCTCTGAAAATATAACGAAATAAGTTATGAAATATTTACATGACTCTAATCAATATTTTGACTCCACGTGGTCGAAATTTAATTTTCTGAAGCCTTGCACAAAAAAAGTTATAGTGAAATTTCCAAAATGACATGTTTGAAGCAGTGAAACCCTAGGATCCAAAGCTCTAATACCAAATGTTATGTAACTAGATCACAAAAATAAAATAAAAAAGTCAACAACTTGAAATAAGCCTCTTTGAGGGGGAAACCTCCTTTTACATCACATATATGAACAATTCTTGGATGATACAAATGATAAGACCTCCTTAAATATTAAGATATTTTATATATAAGAGTCTAAAGGGTCACAATATGATGAAAGCCTACATAACAATAATAATATAAGGACACAATAATAACAATAGTGGGCTTCTATGGGGGACAACAATAACCATATGTGGGCTGCATATGGCACAACAATAACAATATGGGGGCTACACTAGTATTATAGGGACCTAACATAAACCCTCGCCATCCCCTGACTTGGGTCGAGATCATCCTGCTTTAGTAAATGTTGATAATGTATGATGATTGTTGGTTGTCTTTTAGACTTATGGATATTTTGACACGTTTTCGTGTCAATTTATGTAAATCATTATCATTTTGGAAATTTACTATATATCTAAGTATGTATTTGTTAGCCAATAAATCTAGTAAAAATAAAATTAACATATTTTTATGACATACAAAACAATATATAATCTTTTGTATTAATTAAAAAACTTAAATTCTAAAATATATATATCTATATTATATATATATATATATATATATTTTTGCAATCTATTTATACATTATTATTATAAAAGTTCTATTAAAAACTTCTTACCTTAAACTCATTAAGAATATTACATATTGTACCTTTACATTTTAAAAAACTTAAAAATATCTTCATATTTAATTAATAATTTAAATAAATTGATAACATTAATGATTGATTTAGAAAATGCATATCAACCTTGAAAATGGTCATCGATTATTTATACAAAAAAAATTAACAAATGTGATACTCCCTGTATATATTGAAAATTTCAGGAATATGTATTAACATGCATATCAAGCTTGAAAATGGTTATGGATGATTTATCAAAAAATATCATACTCATGAGAGGTTCAAAGTAAGCATCAAACCCATGTCAACTTCCAGAAGTTTTGCCATGTATATTTAACAACATGCAATCGTGGCAATGCAACGCCTCCAAGAGTTGGGATCAATGAACATGTATTTTGGACTGAATTTAAATTATACTCATATTCTTGGTTAGGAATTTATTCAAGCGCAATGAAATGTAATAGCCATCTTAGTCCATTGAAACTTTAGTTAGACACTTTAGATAGAGAGGTGGTTTTGTTTGTTTGTTAGTGTAAATGTTAATACGGAAGATGAAGCAATGAGCTGCACTAGCATTGATTACCTAAGGGATCGAAGCATGAGTTTTAGTTATGTATGATATTTTAAAGAAATAGTAAATTTTGTTTAAAAATATATAAAATAATTGTTAAATAAATTTTAATTTTATAATAATTCATGAAAGATATTGAAATTAAGGTTTTATTCATTTTCATCATTGGTAAATTAATTAGTGAAATATATGTTTTATGTTTAAAAAAATATAATTTTTTAGTATTGAAAATAATGGAAGTTTTATATGTATTAAATATGATTTAGTGTTTAAAAAGGAAATATTGTTGAGTATTGAAAATATTGGGAGGTTTGCATGCATTAAATGTGATTAAGATTGGATTATGATATTATTTGTTATCTAACTCGATGTTTTTAGGAATGAAAAATTGGAGGAATTTGTTAATGGGACTCCAAATGAGGTAAAACATAAGGCCCATTTAACCCTTCATAGACACATAAAAGTTGTATGAGACCTTCTTTTTTGCACTTATATCATTTTCTTAGTTTAAATGAATTCTTAGGGAGGTTAAAGAGATTTATCATTTTTTTTTTGTGACTAATGTGATTATTGTGCAGGATATTAAGAAGATTTTGCATAGATTATGAGGATATCCATTCAAAGAGATTCATGGGATTTATCCCTTGCTACAAAAGGTTCAAACTCGACTAGCTTGGAGCAGTAAATACTCCATTTTGTAGCTGCGAGGTCACTCGAGGAACATGATCTTGTTTTCTAGGAGTTTTGGAGGGAAAGCAATCCTCCTTTCAAGGAGGTTGCCCCTCATTGATTTTGTATGAATAGAGGGCTCAAGTAGCCCATTAAGCAGCCAACAATGGAGTAGAAACAAGAGGATAACAGTGTAGAAAGTCTAGTTTTCAATTTCTGCAACTTTTCACTATGTATCCACAATTCTTCAATTAATGAAAGATAACTTTAGTTTCAATTCTTAGTCTATTTCTCCTTAAGGGATATGATCTTCCTTGGGTTGGGGCCCACCCCGGGAACTCAAGACCCCTTTTGTGTCATTATTTTTTGTGCATTTGTTCATTTCTGCAATTTATTTCTAAGTATTGTTTTCATGTAGGGTTAATTAGCTTGTTTCTAAGCAATTTTTTCTTCCACAATATTTGAGCACCAGATGATAGCTTTGGTAGTGATTATATTGTTCAGTTAGCACCTTTATTTATGAATCCGAGTTCACTTTAGTTGTTGATATTTATTTCTTGTCCATCATTGTTGTTTTGTTATGATTACACAATCCCCTGCTTTTGCAGCTACAAGAGACTCTGCAACCACACATTTTGCTAAATAAATCCTTCTACTAATGAAATGATGATGTGGACATGAGTGTTGTATCATTTATTAGCCTTCATTAGCCTCCTTTTTCTTTCTAACCTCGTCCTTAGCACATTTTGCTACTCGTTGGACTCTCTCTTGTAGCAAAACAAAGACTCCTATAGTAGTTTGAATTTTGCTTCCAAAACTCATCCAAACTTGCATCTAACTCATGATTCGCCTTCTTTGATGTATTATAATGTAACTGGAACCCTAAGTATGGAATTTAGAATCAAAGAGACCAAGTAGATTCTTTGACCTAGTTTGTTGTAGAAATTGCCTTTTCCAACAAAATTAGGGTTTGTTATTTACAAGCTTTATTTTATTTGTGAGTTTGTTTTCTTCTCACAGTAGAATAGATATGATTTCATTTCATCATAGTTAAGATGGTTTTCCTCCTTTCATTGTAGTTAACATATGTTTTCTTATTGTATTTCATTTCCTGCAATTTCAGATTTTGCCTGTAGCATAAAATGGTTAGAATGGTCTATGTGTAACTAAATCTCATCTTGGTAATTCCACCCATATCAAAGTCAACAAGAAAAAAGGATAGTGCTTATTGCACACATAATTTCGACCCCTCTTATGTTTGTACGAACCCCAGGTTGATAATTAAAGTTGATACCATTAGGAGTTGCAACATTGTTATTGCAATATTGAGGGTCATTGCCATCTTGTAGGGCCATTTTTAATGCAACCTTACAAAGCCATTTTGAGGCATTAAATTATGGTTTGTTGGGGTAAAAAAAATTGAAGCAGGAGCATCACAATTTCCAAGTTTTTTTTGAAAAATAAAAGCATTTTGGAGACAAAGTTCCAAATGGGGTTTTGACATGGAGAAGGAATTCTAATTCCTTATTGTAAATAATTTTAGTTTATTTAATCATCATGAAAAGCATGAGTGATTTTAGGATTTAGAAAATCTGATTTGTGGAATGATTTATGGAGTGATTTTAGGATTTAGAAAATATATGATGTTTCTAAATTATAGCTATTGTAAGACTACATGCAATAAAAAGAGAGTAAGTGTGAGGAAATGGGAGGATAGCCAAATGAATGGTAAATGAGGCCATAAAGAGGATTGGGATAATTCTGAGTAAGATTGTATGTACATATGTTAATTGAATGAAAACAAAATCATGTCATTGTATTGTCTATGTGTAAATGAGGAAATTTTGGTTTGTGTATGAATCAATAATGGATACACGTTTTAGTCTCTGTGTTTATAACTAAAATAAATGATAGTAGAAAATCGATCATATAAGAGGGTTTGAGGCAATTGGGGTTTATATAGGAGAAAAAACACATTCTACACCTTGATCTCCATAAGAGAGATAGACAAAGGAAGAGACTATGTATCCACATAGTAAGATTGAATTTTGTGTTGGAATTCGAAAGGAAGTTCATCGATGCATGAATAAATGGAAAATATCTTTGTGTAAGACAAAGATAAAAGTCAAATTCGACCAAATAATTCGAGGAAGGAGTTTTGTGTCATTTAAATCTGTAGAAAGAGAGAACTTGTTATGAGAGCAAATGCATATGTCTAGATAGGCATATGAGTTTTGTTGAAGACTCAAATGGAAATAAATGTGAGAAGGGATTTGATTCAAGTGGCTCTAGAAATGCTCAAAATTCAGAAGTGGCTAAGAATAGCCAAAAAATAAAAGTCATTGGATTGAAGTGAAACTAGGACCAGATCATAGTGCTTATCGTCTTGATTCCAACAACGTGAATGACACTTAAATATGAGTTCGTATGCTCAAGATATTCACGGTTAAAGTTTTTTTCAAACTAGGCCTAGTGGCAGCCATAACGAGGAAATACCTTTGAATTTTCCAGCAACAAATTTTGGCCATTAGAAAGGGAAAATTTGTCACCTCTTTAAAATAACCAGTAACCCTTAAAAACCGGCCAAAAATCTTTGAACAATATTTTCAAAATTCAATAAAAAAATAAATATATTTTTTGGCGAGCAACCACCCGCGTCAATCCTCCAAAAAACATGTTAATATATATCCCGGTGGTAGGCGGTCAAACCCTGCCACTCCGTTTCATTGTTAACGACATATGTTTATATATGGGTCATGGCTCGCGGCTCTGACCGGGGACCTCGCCCACCATACAATGACCACCGCAAAATGTGGTGATGGCGAGGCTTGAACTTGTGGCGTTGTCATAACCAACCGTGCTCCCACTTGACCACAAACTCTAACCCAAACACATTATGTGCCAAAACATATGTAACAACGCCAGCTCATTCTTACAAACCACCAACTGTTAATTGACTGCTCTCCATTACAAACAACGCATGTGCCTATTTTTTTAATAATAAAACAAATATAGTTATAATAAGGGGGAGGCTCATGGGATTGACCCCGTGACCTCCGTCCCCCAAAGTTTTCCACTCCACCAACGGCCCAACAAGCCTTTCATTATTATATCCACCTGAAGATTTATATAAGAATCAAAGTTATTCATTCATCGGACCAACAAAGTGGAGGCCGAGAGAGAAGAACCAAGTGCAAAGTAGAACCCAGACCATGCGGGGCACATTTTTCGAGGAGATAATATTCTAGGGGAATATTCCTGTATTATACTACATAATATTCCATGCAAAATCTTAGAGGAATCTAAAAGATTCCCTGGAGGGTGATTTTTCATAGTGTTAGATTCATGTCAAATTTATACTCAAATGACCCAAAATTTCACAGGGAACGTGATGGTGTGGTCCGTTTCCTCATCAAAGAAACAAAATTTCAGGCAGTGAGCAGTGAGGAATCTTGGCAGAATCTTAAGGAATCTAAAAGATTCCCTTGGAGGCTGATTTTTTATAGAGGTAGAATGATGTCGACTTTATAGTCATTCTTCTCAAAATTTCGCGAGTAGACGATGGTGTGCTCAAAATTTTCATTCGAGCAATGAATTTTTCACCCATCTCTAGGAAGGAATCTTTGGGGGAATCTTTGAGATTCCCGAGGGTCTAGAGTTCGATGGTGTTAGAAAAGGGCCAAGTTTATAGTCATTTGACACGATTTCGCACCATGAATTCAACAATGTAGTCTATTTCATTAGCAGAGCTTCACATTTTCAGGCCATCCCTGAAAGTGGAGGTAAATAATGTAGTGATTCCATGTCTTTCTTATGATTTTCTAAGATGATGTTTTTGTTGTTGAGATCCTTTTTACCATTATGTTGAGGGATACTTGTATTCCACGTCATGTGAGAATTTATTAGCTTGTCATACTAAAGGAGGGCCCATATGAGTGAGAGTTCCAAAGAATGTACCATGTACTCATCATCATATTGCAACATTTAATGAAGCGACCTCCCCACTCTTGACACCGAGCCTAGAGATGTAACCCACAGTGGGTGAACTTCGTTATCAATGTGTGTGTCCTTTGATATGATGGTCATCATTATGTTTTCTTTTGTTTACAATATGCACATGTGGATTTTCATACTCTTTCACATTCAATTATGTTAACATCACATAAGTAAAATATCTTGGTTAATTCTGGTAGCTAAAGAGATTCTGATCAAGTTTGGTATCAAAGAGGTCTTCTTGCTGATGTGAATTGCGAGTGTGAATGATTGAATGTGCAACAATAAGGGAAATGGAGAAAAACATAGATCTCTACGAGGACCTCCTCAGGATGGCACACATGGTGGACATAATGTATGCAAATTATGAGGAGAAGATGGAAAGAGAGGAACAAGAGAAAGAAAGAGCAGAGGACGATGCTCCATCTACCCCCTCGAGTGAACAATTTTCTTCTTCATCATATTCTCATCATTCAAATGAGGAGATGAATCAAATCCTTCAAGCAGATAATGTTGAATTGAGGAGGTTTCTACGAGAAGAAAAAGAGGAGAAGAAAAGATTACAGCTTCAATTACGAGCCGCTGAAGAGGCCTTGGAAAAATTGAAGCACAAAGAAGGCTTAGAGAATCCTTCATCACGTACTTCAGAATCGAAAACTAAGGTAAGAACTATTGATCATTCTTCAGTTTCATTCTCACATGACGCTATTTATGTTGGAAGCCTTTAGGTACCCATTTCTAGAACTGACATGAGACTTCTTACCAATATGGGGTATAAAGGAGGAGGACTTGGTATTAATGGCCAAGGAATGACTCAACCATTGGTGGTTGTACAAAGACCCTGATTTGCAGGTTTAGGGTACTCTGAAGGAGAGTGCTCAAAGGTATTAGAAGCTTCCAAGAAATTGTTGAAGCCATCAGAGGAAGAAGATGATTGGAACACATCGAAATCCTCCCATGACAGTGCACACTGCGGAGGAAGAGCTAAGGTAAGCTCTCATCGCTAGGGTTGCACCAGAAACAACCAGTATTCTAAAGTCTAAGTATTCTATAGTTCATTTTGATTACAAGCATACTGTTAATGATGAGCATAAATCATGGCATATAAAACCACGTAGTTTTTGTGGTTTGCATAACCATGTGGTTGTTGAGTGATGGAAGAGAATGGAAAGAAGAAAGAGGATGTGGTGTGAAAGGCCTTCTCCACATTAGGGAAAGAAGAAGGTTAAGCAGGTCTGGAGGAAGAAGACTTTCTGCAATAATTGCAACAAAGGTGGTCACCAAAGAGCCACATGTTGGAGGTTCCATCCAGAGTAGTGTCCCAAGGACAAAGCGCTAGTGCAGGAACCAATTAGTGAAGATGTTCAATAAGCAAATCTGCCACGTTCCTGGTCGTTCACTTCATTGAGTAAGAGATGGTTTTAATAGATATGGTAGCTTGTCATGGATGCATTTTGTAAATCATGTGTGGCAACATAATTGTAAAAGTGATAATGTGTTTTCCATCTCTTAGTAAAAGCAACGATGATGTTTTTGACCTTTTATTGATAGTTGGGGTATTGATTTCTATGATGATGTACGCTTGACCAAAGAGTGCGTGTTATAAACTCTTGGCAAGTATGTAGATGCTTGGGTCATGATTAGTCATGTAATTGAGCATGTAGTTTGAAAATATTGTACTACAAGTTTGTAGAGAATGCAGATGTTGGCTCATCATTTATGGCTCTTAAGAACAAGGGTGAAGGGGAAGGAAGTGTGACGTGTTAGGAAACTTGTTGTGTAGACAATATAACACATAAATTGCAGATTATGTTCATGCTTTTGGAGGACCAAAATCTCCTTAGTGGGGAGGAATAATCTAGGTGGCTCTAGAAACGCTCAAAATTCAAAAGTGGCTTAGAATAGCACAAAAATAAAATTCATTGTATTGAAGTGAAACTAGGACCAGGTCATAGTGCTTGTTGTCATGATTCCAATGACATGAACGACACTCAAATTCGAGTTCATATGCTCAAGATATTTGCAGTCAAAGTTTTGTTCAAACTAGGCCTAATGACAGCCACTAACGAGGCAACAATTTAGAATTTTCCGGTGACGGATTTCAGCCACCGGAAAGGGAGAATTTGTTGCCTCTTTAAAATCACCAATAACCCTAAAAAAAAGTCAAAAATCTTTGAACAATATTTTCTAAATTTAATAAAAAATAAAAATAAGTAATATATATGTGTTGGTGGGCCGCCACCCCTGCCAAGCCTCCAAAAAACATATTAATATATATTTGGGTGGCAGGCAGTCAAACCCCGGCACCTCGTTTCATTGCTAACGACATATGTTTATGTATGGGCCGGGGCCCACAACTTTGACCCGGGACCTTGCCCACCATACAATGACCACCACACAACGTGGGGTCAGTGGGGCTTGAACTCGCGCTGGCCTGTGGTCGTCCCACCAAGCAGTGAACCTATAACCAACCGTTCTCCCACGTAACTACCAACTCCAACCAAAATGCATTACGCGCCAACCGTTAATTGACTGCCCTCCATTACAAACGACGAACGTGCTTAACTTTTTTTTTATAATAAAAAAAGCAGTTATAACAGGGGGAGGGGAGGCCTGCAGGCTTGACCCTAGGAGCTTCATCCCCAAAAATTGGCCACTCCACCAACGAACCTTTCATTGTTATATCCGCCCGAAGATTTATATAAGAACCAAAGTTATTCATTTGTTGGACCAACAAAGTGGAGGTCAAGAAAGAAGAACTAGGTGCAGAGTGGAATCTAGCCTAGGAGGGGCATACTTTTCGAGGAGAGAATATTCCTTGGAATATTCCACAAAATGTTCCATGTAGAATCTTGGAGGAATCTAAAAGATTCCTTGGAGGGTAATTTTTCACAGTGTCAGATTCATGTCAACTTTATACTTTATACTCAAATGAACCAGAATTTCACAGGAAACGTGATGGTGTGGTCCGTTTCCTCATATGAGTAGCAAAATTTCAGGTAGCGAAGAGTGAGGAATCTTGGCATAATCTTGAGGAATCTAAAATATTCTCTTGGAGGCTGATTTTTGACAGAGGTAGAATGATGCCAAATTTATAGTCATTCTTCTTAGAATTTCACAGGGAGTGCGATGGTGTGCTCATAATTTTCATCCGAGTAGCGGATTTTTTCCCATCTCCATGAAGGAATCTTCAAGATTCCTAAGGGTCCAGATTTTGATGGTGTCAGAAAGGGGCCAAGTTTATAGTCATTTGACATGATTTCATGCCACAAATTCAACAGTGCAACCCATTTCATTAGTAGAGCTTCGCATTTTCAGGCCATCCCCGAAAGTGGAGGTAAATGATGCAGTGATACCATGTCTTTCTTCTGATTTTCTGATATGATGTTTTTGTTGTTGAGATCTTTGTTACCATTATGTTGAGGGGTACTTGTTTGCCACATAATGTGAGAATTTATTAGCTTGTCATGTTGAAGGAAGACCCATATGAGTGAGATTTCCTTTAGGAGAATATCTCGTGGAGAGACATGCCACTACGGTTGAGGGAATTTATCCTTGTAATGACAAAGAATGTATCATGTACTCATCATCATCTTGCAACATTTAATGAAGTGACCTCCCAACTCTTGACACTGAGCCTGGAGACGTAACCCATACTAGGTGAACTCTATTATCAATATGTATGTCCTTTGATCTAACGGTCGTCATTATGTTTTATCTTCTTTATAGTATGCACATGTGGATTTTCATACTCTTTTACTTGCAATTCTGCTAACATCACAGAAGTAAAAAATCTTGGTTAATTCCAGTAGCCGAAGATATCTAGAACAGACTTAAGGGGAGGAAATTGATTTATGATATAATTGATTATTTAGTGGAAAGCCTAAAACAAAGTGGATGTTTGTATCTAGAAGGAGTGAAGAAAAACTTCATTAAATGGAAAATCGAGCAACCAAGGAGGAAAAATAAGTCTCTGTATTGAAATTGTATTGGAAGTGTGTGAGTTGAAGATTGTTTTATATTGAGTAATGTAAATAGAACCAAATTTCAAAGAATGAGAAAATAATTACAGTTGTTGAATCCAACTTTGATCAGGCTAGAATAAAAGGGCATAAATCCTTTTAGGTAAATTGTATGGTTTAGAATAAATCGAGATCATTGTTAGAGAATTGCCAAACCGCAAAGAAGACATAAATTGAGCCATGTCAATTTGTTTCCTATTGAAGCCCCCTAATGCTGAGGAATTTCTAGTGTATCAAATTGTTACATGACTATGTGGAGGTGGATTGAGTTTGTCATTGGAAGGCGAGAAATGATATTTACCATTTGTATAATGAAGTCATTGTGAAAGAGTTGAAAAAGTGCCATTCTTCCTAGGAGATGAATAGTAAAGACTTCACAGAGCGCAAGATTAAAACCCTAATTTTTGTAATCCATTTTTCTAGCATGGATGTGGAATATAATTCTAAAGATTGAATCTAGGCGATGGTGTAGGGTTGGAATTTATTTGTGTTATGATCTAGCTGAGAAGTTGAAACGTGTTTGAAGATGCAGGAAAATTGGGTTTTCCTGCATTAAGTGGTATCAGAGCTAGTAAGCTCTATGGGAGAGGAAATCAAACCTAAGATACACTCTTTGGAAGAGAAATTCAGAGCTTACAACTTTAAAGGTTTGAGAAATATAATTGAAGTAAATTGTTTTGCTTGCAATTTATATTGATGACTCTATCAATTGAAGTTTTACGTAAAAATAACACCAAAATTCTTTGTAAGGAAAATATGCTTGGATGAAAATAGAACAAATCGGGCTTGATAAGAAAATATGAAAGAAGAATGTTCTGAAGACATGGAAGAAAAATGAAACAATGCGACAAAAATACATGTTCAAATGAGGTTTGGATAAGAGGTCAATGGTCTATATGTTTTCAATTAATTTGTGAAGTAAATAACTCATTACAAGTGGTAGAGATAAAGATGTTTATAGTAGGAAATTGTAATCAAGAACATAAACCTTATGTCAAAGAACTATTCCAATAGAAGGTTGGAAAGAAGAGGCGGGAAAGTTGAATGCAAAAGCTAGAGGAGTAAGGAGTGCTCTAGAGAAGGTTCAAGAGGAGGGAAGTAGCAGAAATACTAGAGAAGACTAGGCAATGTAAAATATTAGTAATGTATTAGTGATAGATTGATGGAGTTAATTTGTCATAGAAGCTTGACTGCAACTCACAATGAGAAAGAGGAAGCTCATAGAGGAAGGAATACTTTGAATACTAATGGTCATAGTAAAGATTTAGAGGTAAACCATAGGAAGTTACGTGATGAGGAACTTGATAGAGAAATAAATATTATGAAAGTACAACTTGAGGTGATGAGAGAACTGCTACAGAAAGGAGAAGAATACCATGGATATGGATGGACTCTTACAGGGGAGAGTGAAATGGAATTGGTTGCAGGTGAAATAGATACATAGGACAAATGCTCAGTTTAAGGATGAAAAGCTCAAAGGAGTTGAGCAAAATTATAGAGTAACTGTTGAAGGAGAAGTTCACTTTTGCGAACCTGAACAAGGACCAATCCTTGTAGAGAGTGATGAGGATGCTAGGAGGAGTTCTATAAATGATCTTTTGAACTATTTTGGAAGTTCAAATCAACATGAGAAGTTGATGTATGTGGCATAAAATTAGGCTACAAAGCCTTATGTATTTAAAGCTAATGTTTTGTGTATGTTTGCAGGTTGCACAATGAATGAAGAATGGCAATCCTCTGGAGATGTGTTGTCGTTGAGGCAACGACCCTCATTTTTTTTTTCCTTAGTCCATTTTGGAGCCTACGTGAACTGCCATTTCAAGCTATCTTGTTTCGTCTTGTCATTTGTTCATATTTTTCTAAGTGTCGACTATCCTTGCAACATTCCTAAGTGTTGCTTTTCCTCCTAGGTCAAATTTTTCTAAGTGTCATAGTCTTATATTTGGAAGCGCTTGTGTCATATTTCTAAATATAGGAAAAGCACTAGCTTTCTTTGACTTACTAATTATGTTTCTTCACTTGACATGTATATCACACAAAAGAAAAAAAATCATAATCTTTTCTCTTTTCGAAAGCACACTTTCCTAGTTATCTTTCTTCACTTGACATGTATATCACACAAAAGAAAAAAATCATAATCTTTTCTACTAGAGAATGCACACTTTCTCAACTTAGTGGTTACATAAGCACTATTAGAGGAAACTACACCCTCCTAAGCATGAACGCACTTCTAAATTTCAGTGGAGCACACTTTCTTCTCTAAGTGGAGCGCACTTTCTTCTCTAAGTGGAGCACACTTCTTGTCCACAAGGAGATCATACCCCTTGTTAATATTGACTGTGTCCTCTTTGTCTTCAACTCCAACACACTCCTTGTCCTCAAAGATTGCACGCTCTTATTTTAAAGACATGAACTTTTCCTTCTTTGTATGTTGAGCGCACTCCTAGAAAATAGGAGGCGTCTTCACTTGGCTTAACTAACTCTATCATCAATAGACAAGTGGAAAGCATGCAGTAAATTGCTTTGCATGTGAATTCTTTTATAAGTTTCCCAACTCATTATTCATTCTCATTATCATTGTTCACCCTAGGCTTAGCACATTTTCTCACCACAAGGATATTTTTCTTCAATCTTGATCACAAGTGCATGGATTCTCGGTGAGTTTTGCAAAGTGTCATTTTTGTTTTCCTTGGTGGAATTTTAATTGGGTTTCACATATGAAGTGTCGTTCATCTTATAGGTGTCGTCTTGTTGTCACAAGTGGTGTTTCTAGTGACTATTGACATTCCATGACCTTTCACCTTTTGGTTATGATTGGGATAGAACCTATAAAAAATTGAAACCATTCTGTATCATTATTAATGTGTTCTTAACTTCATGATGACCTTCAATTAGTTGTTTTGATCCTATCTTTGAGCAGAGCACACTTTCGGAAAATAGTGACCTTTTTCTTATCAAAACTATGCCCAACAAGAAAGTAGCCCATTCTAGAGCGCACACCACACTTTTAAGCAACAGTGAGGCATCCTTGACCATTTTCATTGCTCTCTGTGCCCTCATGGGCTCTCCTTGGCACATTGCACACTCTCAAGCATCATTTCCCCCCTCTTTATTTATGTGATTGTGCCCTGTGCCCAAGCAATTAAGCCTTGTTAGTCCATTGTTTCCCCAACATGCACCCTCTCTATTTACCTTGGAATAGTGCACACTCTTAGTGGTCAGCCAAACCACCCTGTCTCGCTTTTGTTAGGCTTGTTCTTCCATCTTTCCCAGTTCTACCCTTAATCACTGTCTTTTGGATAGTTTTCATTTGATAGTTAGGGTATTTCTTGAAACTAATTGTTGTTTTCCATGAGTGAATTTCCACTTGTAGATGGTACAAATACAAAATACGTCACTCTCTTATCATCTAGCGATACAGTGCCTCCTACCACCCGTCCAGCTACTTCAATGGAACCTTGGGAAGTGAGTACCGAGGAGGAAGTGGAAAATACTAAGCCAACTGTCCCTATTATTTCAAACACACAATGCTTCATTGATAAATCTTTGAAGGTCTCATGGAAGGACATCAAATATGATTTCATGCAAAATAAATTCCCCGAGAACTTGGAAGACAGGGATGTGTACATAAATATCAAGAGGTCCAGGATTCATACAGTTGCATGCATATTCCCAGTGATGCCTTGTGCAGAGGCTATCAAATGGATCTTGTTACACATGGATACCCAGAATATGGTCCTCAATAGTGAAAGTGGGAATGATATTGCCACTTACCATTGACATTTCATGCATTATTACTACAAGACAGTAACCCCCAAGCAGTATGCAAAAACACAATTTTATGCAACTTGGGCAAATCTCAATACCAAGGAAGTTATAAAATCTTGGTGCTAAGAGCCTGCAAAATTTCTCTAGAGATCGAGAGAAAATTACCATAACAAATCTTAGGGAAAGGTTTATTAGTATCTCATAGCAATGTGCTATAGACTACATGGACAGAAGAATGCATAATACTTTGAGGAGAATCAAATTTACTTGCTCAACCTGGTTGTCTCAAGAGGAAAATTCTTCAACTCGGCCAATATCCTCTCCCATGAGTTGTGGCTTCATATGCAATAGGCCAAGACAACATTACAATCAAAATAATGACTAAAATTCTACATGTCCACTTATTTTCTAGGTGGTATTTTCACATGTTATGAGTTCACGGGGATGAAATGGAACTGGACCCCTTAGTAGAAGTTACATGCCTACTTTCATTGTAGACTATTTTTAGAAGCCAGTTTTCAAGGAGTTTAGGATAAGCCAGATGAGCATTTCTTTGTAATTTTTTGCAAGATGATCTTTGAGACAAAACCTCCTTACATGAAAAATCAGGTGAAGGGAGCACTTTATGAGATTGTAGTTTGGTTTTCTTCACTTCAGGGCACGTATATAAGATGTTTCAGGTGTTAGAAAACCCATCACCTTATGCCTAAGTATGTGACTTATAAGGTGGTGTTGCAGGATGCATCCTATCAGTTGAATGATGTATTATCTGCATAACTCTAGAGGAGGAAGAAGGGTCCTTGGCTGTCTTTTGATTTACAGATTAGTTTTTATGAGTTAAAGAGCCTTAAGGTAGCTAATGCTGAAATTGAACAGAAATTGAAGAACTCAACCACCTACATTTTGGAACAATGAGTTTTCATACATATTGTCCTAGAAAAAATTATAGGCAACATTGTGACAAGATACAATACAACTGGCCATATGGACATACAACCGTACCAAAAAATGAGAAAATTAAGAATTGGTACAATGCATTGAGAAATATTTGGACATGATACAAGTTAGGTCCCTCCCAATTTCCACATGTACCAGATATACAGATGGAGGATGTTCGATGGGAAGAAATTGCCCAAGCAGACACTACAACACCCAAAAATAGGCTAAAGCATGATCCAGTGGAAGAGAGCATTAGGAAGTTCAAAGGTGATATGATGTGCAAAGGTGCAATTGAGGCAAAGCAGAAGAGGAAATAGAAGGATGTGGAGAAGAAAAGTCTAGAAGTAGAAAAGCAGCTAGAAGAGCACAAAAGAGAGGAACAACGCTTACAAAAAGAGGAAGAAGAAATGAAGAAGAAGGATGACTTGCTGCAACATAAAGCAGAAGAGGAAAGGAAAATAATATAGGAAGAGGAACAACAAACATAGTTACAGGCAAAAGAAATGAGGAGAAAATAAGAGGAAGAAGCCACACAAATAATAGAGGAAGAACATATGGCCTGTGGAATGGAAGCAGAGTGGGAGGAAGAGGATGCCATTTAACCAATTGCA
The DNA here is from genome assembly GCA_000404065.3 of Pinus taeda. NCBI lineage: Eukaryota > Viridiplantae > Streptophyta > Pinopsida > Pinales > Pinaceae > Pinus > Pinus taeda. The sequence continues at coordinate 83,492 of APFE030608631.1, read as the reverse complement.
GATGAACCCATCCCTTAGTTAGAACCTCCTCTCACTAGTGGCCACCTCCTATTCAATGAAATGGGAATTGTTCCTCCAACTGATGGCATGGTTATGAATGTGTCCAATTTTACGTTTGATCAACTAAAGAAGAGGATTGTACAAGAAATGTAAGGGTACTTTCCAAATGATCTTGTTCATCCAATCTCCATATCCATAGAGAAGGTGATAGCATCTAATACCAGGAAAAATCACAGAGAAGTCATGGCGGTGAATGTGGCTTTTGCAACAACAACATAAGATAATACAAAGTACCTTATGAGTGAGAATGCATGATTGTAGAAAGAGATAGCTACCACAAAACAACAAGTTGATCATCTTTCCATAAAGAATCAATGATTATCTTCTACTAGTATCAACATGATGGAGCTACGTCAACTATAATTGAAGAATTAAAGCCAATGGAATACACTCTAAAGTAACTATACAATGATATGATTCTCTTGCATGAGGTGGTGGTACCCCTGGTCCAAATTTAGATAAATCTCAAGAGATCTTGAAGCTTCTAAAGGTTACGATAAAAGTTGTAGATATGATACAAGATTGGGGCATCAAGTATCCTAATTTCCTTAAGAAGTTTGTAAACTTCTAAGGAAAGACAAGATAACAACTAAGGTGGAAAAAACACATTTAAGACTTCATACTTAGGACTACACCCATCTTGGTGAATAGGCGACCAATGCCATAACTGCTTATGTTCAATTGCATAGTGGTTTAGAGTCCCTGGCACAAAAACATAAATTGCCTTGTGTGGTTTCACTCGGGGAAATAAGAGGAAACAATGTCATCATGCGAGAGATAAAAGAGTTTGTTGAGAAAATCAAGGAAGAAACATATCAAGTAGGCTTGGAGATCACCAAGAATGCCATTCTATAGTATGCAATTGGGCCAACTAAAGTTCACATGAAATTATATTGGACGTGGAATAACATACACTCAAGATCCAAATCCATATTATCATTTGCTTTGGAGGTGAAAATGTAATATGTTGCAGAGCTGCCAGTCAGAGTTAAATTTATCACAGTAGAGTTCAGAGCATGGAACTCCTACATCACAAATTAACTCCATGTTCAAGCTACTGATTTGTCCTTCTCCACATGATAAGTTTTGTCTTATTATAGTTTTGTCCTATATAGCCACCATTTTGATTTAATTTGTATTTTATGAATAATAAGTCCAAGAGACACGTGTTTAATGTGAAGAGTCCCATAGAATTCCATCGGTTATGGAAGTCAAAGAGTCATGAGGAAGCTCAAAGGTCATTAGCATTTTTTATGAATAAGGCCTCATATCTCAAGCAAAGGGCTTTGACTTTTAGAGATTTTTCCTTGGCTTCTATAGTGGTGCATAAGGGAGAAGATCATTCTTTTGGACAAGCAAGTTGTAGCTTCATGTTCCAATATTGGAGCTAGTGTTTCATCGATGTAACAATGTACTTGGATCTTTCATTAATTATCAAAATATGTTGGATCCAACACTCTTTCATGCATGTATTGTAAATGTTGTAAGACAATTCTTTAGATGTTTGTAATATATGTTGTGTTACACATACTAAAGATAATGAACTATTTCATTTCTTTAGCTATGAATATCGCTGAATGGGTGTTTTTATGTGTTTATATAATCATTGTTATCTTGTGAACTAATTTGAAGTTTAATCAACGAATCTTTTCAATTTCTGTCATGTGTATCTCTTAGGATAGTACAAATACTTTTCTATTAGAGGCTTGTCTCTTATCTCACTCACGTGGAAGCTCCTTTTACACATTACACTATGTGTCACACAAAGATTACACACTTGTTATCCCAGAGTTATGTGCATGATCTCTTCTGTTAGTTTTGCAGCCAAGGCATTCCTTTAAGATAACTTGCAATGATGGCCAATTCTTATATACAGATGGGGCTCCTACACCAAAAATGTGAGGTCGAATTAGGACTTCACATCAGGGAGACCCCCTATATGTTGGCGACATCTAGCACCATCAACATCCTGGTGCTCGAAGGAGGGCTAGATGACAAGCTGAGCTTGTAAAGTTTTTTTGAATCTCTTATCTTGAATGGCTTCATCCTGAATCATAATACCAATATTCTTTTCAAAGGATTTAGATCTTTCAATTCCCACATAATTTTTACATAAACTGTCACATTTAAAGTGCAATGGAAAGGGTCCAACAACCATCCCTGATTATGTGGTTGAATTTGTTCAATTATGTTTTTCAAGAAGAGTTTATTCAACAAAATATTCTTGCTCGGTTGTTCACCTTGGCATTGGAAGGTCATGCAAAGTAATGGTGTTACTCTTTACCTACTGCTTCTATCCATTCTTTCAAACAATTGGTTAATGAGATTCTTCATGTCTTTGACAAGTATTATTATAAAAATTATTGTAATAGAATTGATCAACTTAGGATTGAATCAAATGAATTCTTAGAATAGTTCGCTAATCGATTTCTTCACATTTGTTATGAGTTTCCTCATGAAGATGTGGATTGGGAATCTCTCGGTGAGAATTTTTTGTTCTTGGTCATGATTTCAAGGAAATATTTTCAATCAAATCCATCAGATGGTCCTTTCCAAGAGGAACCTCAACCTTCGAAGGATGAATCTACAAATCCTTTTATTCCTTGTTCTCTTCCTTTTACTGTACCTTGTGTTGTCCCTATTAAAATAAGGAAATCTAAAATTCAAATCCATGAATCTGATTCAACAACAATTCCTAATGCTAATGAGTCCATTAATGAGGAATCCATTTTCCTCTCTTCACTTTCTCAAGATGACGATTTTCCCCATTCTATATATAATTCATCTCATAATTTTGATAATCATCCTATCAATCTTGAACCCTTTGATCATGTTGCATCCCTGAACAATCATTATCTTGATCACCCTGTTTATTTTGAATTGAATGCTAATGCTTATTCAGGTTTTATGGATGAATCTTTGTTTTCACAAGAGGACTCATATTTGCATAAATTTCAATTGGAGTAAGATTTAATCATTTAATAGTTTCTTTCAGGTATATCTCCCCTCACTCGCCATACTTTTTGTTATAATATTGGTAGTGAATCAATTAGTCTAACACAAAGGGAAGGTTTTCAAGAGATCATATGTTATTCATCGATGATTTTTGTCAAAACCTTGTTAATTTGTCTGACGGAAATCAACCATCCCATAAATCGGGCAACCCTGATTTGGTCTCTTTTATTAACTCAAATGATTGAATTTGTTTGCATATAGAACTAACCACGTGTTCAAAGTTTTAATTGTCATCTTTTGAAAGTTATGGGTCTTTTCAGGAAGTCGAGGCACTTCAATCTACACTGATGGTTGTGTCAGGACCTCGCTATCTCAACGAAACTTGTGAATTTGGTCAGATCAATTTTTTTTTAGCATAAGTCTATTCTTAGCATTCTTTGATGGGATGTGGATTCATTCTTGAGGGATGTTCAATATCCTACTTCATGCAAATAATCAATCTTGAATTTGGAAATAAATATTATGTTGAATGATGATCAAGCCTTTTGATTTGACACCCCTTTCCCCTCATCCACCATCAGGTTTGACCTACACACTAGCACTGGTAATTTCCAATTTGGCTGTGATTGACCTACACAATAGCACTGGTAATTTCCAATTTGGATGTGATTCACATTATAATTTTGATCTTGCACATGATATGGATATGTCCATAGTGAATTTATTTTTACAAGATTTTCAAGCTGGTTGTTTCTAAGACCTTGTTGCAGGTTGGTTAGAACAATCATACTTGATGATTTCGATGGCTCGTAACAAGTACTTTCATGCATTCAACCAAAGTTTTTATAGTTACGAGTCAAAGAGGTGTTGTTGTGGTGTTTCTTGTCTTCATCTATCTCACCATAATCAAATAAAGCAATCATTTACCTTATTCTTATTTGCTTGCACTTTGTACCTTTATCTTTGTGTGTAGATGTCCTGCTTGTCTATATTTCTTACAACACATTATGTTTTATTGATTTTACTTTGATGATATATTTTGACTTAAGGGTTAGGAGAATCTTCTATGGCTGCATTGGAAATTCCATTTTACTTAGTCCCAATCCTCTAACCTTTAGCTTAGGTTAGGTTACATTTAGTTAGATACATTGCATTGTTTTCTTTCATCTTTATTCTCATGCTTTTCTAGTCTTGCTTTCCTTGTTCTTGTATTTGTTTTCAATAATACTATGCATGGAATTTGTTTTGCTGAGCTTTGAGATGATGTGTCTAAACTTTTAGAAAGGAAAATTGTAGTGACATGCAACATTTGGCTATCCTGCTACTTTTTTTCTTTGTTCATGCCTTTACATCGTTCATAATTGATGATGTGTTGATGGAAAATACAACCCATCTATACCGGGAATCCATAAGAAGAACCATGATTCCCACATCCATTCAGGATATTCATTCATAAAATTGGTTTGTTTATTGAATTATTTTTCTCTTTCCGATACAATCAAGTAGTGAAAGGAAAGGGGAAAACTAATAGTGAGAAAATCAATTGCAAAGGTATACATAATTGTCTATGAAGGAACAACCTCCCCTACTCTTAATAAGTTGGGATCCCTCTTCCACCCCTGTGAAATAATAAGTGCCTAAGCACATTTGAACTTATGAAAATAAATAAAGGTTGAAAAGTAGAAACGATTCATACGTAAAGAGGTGAAGCAAGCAACTTCACCAGGGTACTAAACAGGCTTACTGGCAGTGAAGCGATGCTTGTGTTCTTGTAGTGACTCTGTCGGGGTACTAAACATACTTGCTAGTAGCGAAGCAATACCAAAGATGAAAACTAAGTCTCTGATTATATTTAACTCATCATTACTATATTACCCTCTCATGGATTGAACCAATTGTGATCTGGTAAGCTTTTTAATGTATTTGACCGAGTAGTCCATTAGAAGAAACTACATCTATAATTGGGTGGAATGGGGAAGCAGGAAACCCACCAAGTGAATCAATACTTCCTAAAGGAATGATACTACATGTGTAAAGGTAAGACATAAATAGAGAAGTTGTAGTTCTTCCACTATGTCGTTAAGTGTTTTAGCTGTGACAACAACCCTCCAATATTTTTTCCTTAGTTAATTTTGGAGCCCACATGAACTGTCATTTCAATATATCTTGTGTCATCTTGTCATTTTTTCATGTTTTTTTTAGTGTTGACTATCCTTGCAACATTCCTAAGTGTCACTTTTCCTCCTAGATCAAATTTTCCTAAGTGTCATCTTCTTACCTTTGGAAGCACTTATGTCATCTTTCTAAAGATAGGAAAAACACTAGCTTTCTTTGACTTAGTGATTTCTTCACTTGACATGCATATCACAGAAAAGTGCAAAAGCACAAAAGCATAATCCTTTCTCCTATAGAAAGTTCACTTTCTCAACTTAGTGGTTACACAATCACTATTGGAGGAAATTGTGCCCTCCTAAGCATCAGTGCACTTCCAACTTTCAATGGAACACACTTTCTTCTCTCAGTGGAGTGCATGTCTTGTCCACAAGGAGAGCACACTACTTATTAAGAGTGACTACACCCTCATTGTATTCAACTCCAGCTCACTCCTTTTCCTTAGAGAGTGCACCCTCTTCTTTTCCACACATGCACTCTTCCTTCTTTTCATGCTGAGCACACTCCTAGAAAATAGGAGGCCTCTTCATTTGGATTTACTAATTATTTCATCACTCGACAAGTGGAAAGCATGCATTAAATTTCTTTGCATGTGAATTCTTTTATAAGTTGCCTAGCTCATTATTCATTCTCATTATCAATTTTCACCTTGGGCTTGTGCATTTTATCACCACAAGGATCTTTTTCTTGAATCTTGATCACAAGTGCGTGGATTCTCGATAAGTTTTGAAAAGTTTTGTTTTTGTTTTTGTTTGCCATTTTTAGCGGTGATTTTGTTTTACTTGGTGGTGTTTCAATTGGTTTTCACATATGGAGTGTCATTTTCATCCATACTTCCTCTTACAAGTGTCATCTTGATGTGACAAGTGGAATTTCTAGCGACTCTTCACATTCCATGACCTTTCGCCCTCCGGCCACGATTGCGAAAAAACATATAAACACTTGTAGCCCTTCTCTCTCATTGTTAATGTGTTCTTAACTTAATGTTGTCCTTCACTTAGTTGTTTTGAGCCTATATTTGAGCAAAGCGCACTTTTGGAAAACATAGACCCTCTATTCATAAAAAATACACCCAACAAGAAAGTAGCCCCTTCCAGAGCGCACAACACACTTTCAAGCAATAATGAGGCATCCTTTTCCATTGTTACTATTCCCTACGCCCTCACTAACTTTCCTTGGGGCACCGCACACTCTCAAGCATCGGTGTGCCCCTCCTTGTTCAATATGATTGTGCCCTGCGGCCAAGCAGTTTCCCTCTCTCTCTTCAAGAGTGCATAACACGTTCATAAGCCTTAGTTAGGCCTTGTTTGTCCATTGTTCCCTTGAAATGCTCCCTCTCTCTATGCCTTGGCGTAATATGCACTCTTAGTGGCCAATTAAGCCACCCTGTCTCGCTTTTGATAGGCTTGTGCTTCCGGCTTGCCCAATTCTGCCCTTAATCATTATCTTTTGGATAATTTGCATGTGATAATTAGGGGATTTATTGAAACTAATTGTTATTTTCCATGAGTGAATTTCCACTTGTAGGTACTACAGATACAAAATACATCACTCTCTCATCATCTACTAAGATAATGCATCCTACCACTCGTCAAGCTACTTCAACGGAACCTTCATAAGCCAGTACTGAGGAGGCAGTGGAAATTACTAAGACAATTATCCCTATTATTTCTGACACACAATGATTCATTGATAAATATTTTAAGGTGTCATGGAAGGACATCAAATATGCTTTCATGCAAAATCAATTCCCTAAGAACTTGTAAGACAGGGAAGTGTACATAAATATCAAGAGGTCTAGGATACATAGAGTTGCATGCAGATTCCTAATGATACCTTGTGCAGAGGCTATCGAATGGATCTTGTTACGTATGGATAGCAAGAATCTGGTCCTTAGTAGTGAAAGCGGGAATGATATTTCCACTTACCATCTACATGACATACCTTCTTACTACAAGATCGTAACCCCCAAGCAGTAGGAAAGCACACAATTTTATGCAACTTGGGAAAATATCAATACTGAAGAAGTTAACAAATCCTAGTGCCAAGAGCCTACAATTTTTTTCTAGAGACATGGTGCATTTTACTAGACCAAGTATTTGAGAGAGGCTTATCAGTATCTCATGGTGATGTGTTGCAGACAACATGGAGGGAAGATTGCAAAATACTTTGAGGAGAATTGAATTTACTTGCTCATATTGGTTGTCTCAAAAGGAAAAGTATTCAATTGGGTCTATTCCTCTCCCATGAATTGTATATTCATATACAACAGGCCAAGACAACATTACAAGCCATACAAACACTCGAATTCTACATTTCCACCTATTCGCTGGATAGTATCTGCGCCCATTATGAATTCACCGGAATGAAATGAATTTGGACCCCTCAGGAGAAGTTACCTATTTAATTTCATTGCAGACTGTTATCATAAGCCGGTTTTCAAGGATTTTATGATAGAATGACTGAGAATTTATTTGCTGTTGTCTATAAGATGATATTTGAGATAGAACCTCCCTACACGACAGATCAGGTGAAGGAAGTACTTTATGATATTGTAGATTGGTTTGCTTCATCGAAGGGCACATACATTAGATGTTTTGGGTGTTAGAAAACCTCTCACCTTATGCCTAGGTATGTGAACAATAAGGTGGTCTTGTAGGAGGTAGCCTACCAGTTGAAAAATGTATTGTCTACACAACTCCAGAGGAGGAAGAAGGCTCCTTCGACCTCTTTTCCTTTAGGGATTGGACTTTACGAGTTCAAGAGACTCAAGGTGGCTGATGTTCAAATTGAAGAGCTTAACCACCTTCATTTTGGAATAATGAGTTATCATAGATATGATCCTAGAAAAAATTGCATGCAACATTGTGACAAGATACAATACAACTCGCTGTATGGACCTATAACCCTACCATAAGATGAGAAAATTAAGAATTGTTACAATGAATTGAGAAATAATTGGCTAGGAGATGAGGCAGGTCCCTCTTGGTTTCCACAATTACTAGATATACAGATGGAGGATGTTCGACATGAAGCAACTGCCCAAGCATACACTTCCACACCCAAAAAGAGGCTAAAGCATGATCCAATTATAGAGAGCAGTAGAAAGTTCGAAGCTGATCTGATGTTCAAAGGTGCAATTGGGGCATAAAAATAGAGGAAATTAAAGGAGGAGGAGAAGAAAATGCCAGAAGTAGAAAATCAGCTAGAAGAGCACAAAAGAGAGAAGCAACACTTACAGAAAGAGGAAGAAGAAAATAAGAAGCAAAATGATTTGTTGCAGCAGAAAGCATAAGAGGAAAGGAAAATAATAGAAGAAAAGGAACACTAGAAGTAGTTATAAGCAGAAGAAATGAGGAGCAAATAGGAGGAAGAAGATGCACTGATAATGGAGGAAGAACAAATGGCTCGTGAAATGGAAACAAAGTTGGAGGAGGATGATTCCATTGAACCAATTGTATATGAATCCAACCCTAAGGAAAAACCTCCTCTCACTGGAGGCCACATCCCATTCAATGAAATGGGAATTGTTCCTACACCTAATGACATAGTTATGGATGTGTCCAGTTTTATCTTAAATCAACTAAAGAATATGACCGTACAAGAAAGGCAAAGGTACTTTCCAAATGATCATGTTCATCTAGTCTCCATATCCATAGAGAAGGTGATATCATCTAATATTAGGAGAAATCCTAGATCTTTCATGGTAGAAAATGTGGCTTTTGCAACCGAAATGCAAGATAATACAGAGTACCTTGTGAGTGAGAATGCACAATTACGAAAATAGCTAGCTGCCGCAAAACAATAGGTTGATCATCTTTCCAAAGAGAATCAAAAGCTGTCTTCTACTAGTATCAACATGATGGAGCTGTAGTCTGCTATAATTGAAGAGTTGAAGCTAATGGAAGACACCCTAAAGAAACTATAAAATGAGATGATTCTCTTGCATGAGGTGGTGGTACCCCTGGTCCAAATTTAGAAGAAATCTCAAGAGATCTTGAAGCTTCTAAAGGTTACAAGCAAAGATATAGATATGATATAGGATTGGGGCATCAAGTATCCTAATGTTCCCGCGAAGTTGGCCAGGAAAGACAGGATAACAACTAAGGTGGACGGAGCACAATTAAGATTTCCTGCTCAGAACTACACCCATCTTGGTGAACAGGAAACCAACACCATAATGTCTTATGTTTGAATACATAGTAGTTTAAAGTCCCTGACACAAAAACATAAACTTCCTTCTATGGGTTCACTTGGGGAAATAAGAGGCAAGGATGTCATCATGTGGGAGAAAAAAGAGTCCATTGAGAAAATCAAGAAAACAACATATCAATAAGGTTTGGAGATCACCGCGAATTCCATTCTACAGTATGCAACAGGGTCAACTAAAGTTCACATGAAATTATCTTAGATATGGAATCACATATAATCAAGCTCCAAATCCATATTATGAGATTTGTTTAGAGGTGAAGATGTGATGTGTTGTAGAGTTGTCAGTTAGAGTTAAAGTTATCACAAAAAAATTCAAAGCATGGAACTCCTACATCACAAATGAACTCCATGTTCAAGCTACTAATTTATCCATTTCCCCATGAGGATTTTTTCATGAAGATTGTTGAAGATGGTAGAAATATGCTTTGAAAAAGCATAAATAAAGGACAAAATTAGAATTTTTTTACTAGAGGAGATGAAGAAGAACTGTTTATTAAAGACAATCAGAGTGAATATTATGTACAATTCATAAATTAAATTGTCGATATGCAGTTGCAAGGACCTATTGGTTGAGAAAACAAGGCAAAATCCACTACTGGAGAAAATCAAAGGAAAGATAAGAAAAATAATTCAGATGAAATGTTTATGAATTATGATGAGGATTTAGAGTTTCTATAAAATTTATTGATAGGACTCGATCCAAGAGAAGAGATTACAACCAAATAAGAGAAATGCACACAAGCCTAGTAGTGAAGATGTGTTTACAACATTTGAGAAAACTGAGGTAGATTGTAATTTACAAGTTAATTATGAAAATGCAAATACGTAAAATGAAGATGAAGAGATAATTATAGAAATAGAAGAAAAGCTATTTCGTAGAGATGAAATAAAATCTCAAGTAGAGCATTCATATTAATGTTTAAATATTTTGAGGAAGAAATGGGGTTTTTGAAAGATTGGTTGGCAAGTGATACATGTAGTGAGGACTGCATAGAGTTTGCAGGATAAATTCATTTGGAGGAGCAGATCAAAGTGCCATAAAGTAGTGGCATAAATGAATAGGAATTGCAACAAATCATGGACAACAACAATAGTAAATTTCAACGAAGGAAAGGAAAATTCATGCAACAAAGTATTGCTAAGATGAAAGATGAAATAATAATGGAGAATTCTAAAGAAATAGTAAATCTATTGTAGAACACCAATGGAGAAGGCATATAAATTTATTAAGAATATAAGATGTATGTCGGAGCACAATGGGATAAGAGTTATGGTACTCTTATGTAAGTGAAGATATAGTCACAAATGGGAAGCATTTTTAAATAGAAGGATGGGTTGGATATCAAGATAAATGAGTTGTGGGAACTTATGAAGAAGAATCCTAAACGAAGATATAGTGAAAGGAAGCATACAGTTAGCAATCACATCCAGTTGACGTGAAATATTTTGAAGGCATAACGTATGGAAAACTACATAACAAGTTGTGGGATCCTAGAGGATAGGTTCGTCAAAGGATTATGACTAGGAGGTCATAAAGTTTCTACCTTGGGAGTCTAATGCAAGAGCATCTCAATTTCCAATTCATCTTTGAAAAATCAAAGCTTTTTGGAGATAAAGATCCAAAACGGGTTTCAACATGGAGAAGGAATTCTAATTCCTTATGGTAAATAACTTTAGTTTCTTTAATCATCATCTAAAACATGGGTGATTCTGGGGATAGCTTGAATGATTTTAGCATTTAGAAAATACAATTTGTGGAGCTATTTATGGAGTGATTTTAGGATCTAGAAAATATGTGATGTTTCTAAATTCTATCTATTGTAAGCCTACGACCAATTAAAAGAGAGTAAGTGCGAGGAAAAGGGTGGATGGCCAAATGAATGGTAAATCAAGCCATAGAGATGAATGAGATAATTCTGAGTAAGAATTTATGTATAGATGTTAATTGAATGAAAATATAATTTCATGTAATTTTATTGTCTCTATGTAAATGAGGAAATTTTGGTTTGCGTATGAGTGGTATCAATCAAGAATTGATACAAGTTTTAGTCTCTGTGTTTATAACTGAAATAAATGATAGTAGGAAATCTATAATATAATAGGGTTTGAGGAAATTGGGGTTTATAAAGGAAAAAATGCACATTATGTACACTGATCTCCATAAGAAAGATAGACAGAGGAAGAGACTCTATATCCACTAAATTAAGATTGAATTTTATGTTGGAATTCAAAAAGGGAGTTCATTAGTGCATGAATAAATGGAAAGGATCTTTGTGTAAGATAGAAATATAAGTCGAACTTGGCCAAAGAATTCAAGGAAGAAGTTCTATGTGATTTAAATCTATAGAAAGAGAGAAGAACTCATTATGAGATCATATAACTGTGTCTATATAGGCATATGAGTTTTGTTGAAGAATCAATGGAAATAAATGTGAGAAGGGCTTAAGGGGAGGAAATTGATTTATGATGCAATTGATTATCTAGTGGAAATCCTGAAATAGAGTGGATACCTATATCTATAAGGAGTAAAGGTAAACTTTGTTAAAGGGAGAAATCGAGAAAACAAGGAGGAGAATGACATCTCTATGTTGAAATCATATTGGAAACGTGTGAGTTGAAGATTTCTCTACATTGAGCAATGTAAATAGAACCAAATCATAAAGAATGAGAAAATTATTTACAAATTTTGAATCCAACTTTGATCAAGTTGGAATCAAAGGGCATATATCATTTTATGTAAATTGAATGGTTTAGAACATATTGGGATCATTGCTAGAGAATTTCCAAATTATAGAGAAGACATAAGTTGATCCATGTCAATCTGTTTCCTAATGAAGTTTCCTGCTACTAAGGAATTGCTAGTGCACTGAATTGCTACATGATTCCATGGAGGTGGATTGAGTTTATCATTGGAAGGAAAGAATGGAGATTTACCATTTGCACAATGAAGTCATTGTGAAAGAGCTGTAGCAATGCCATCTTCCCAGGAGACAAATAATAAGGACTTCAAAGAGAACAAGATTAAAACCATAATTTTTTTAATTTATTTTTCTAGGATGGATTTGGAATATCATTCTGAAGATTGAGTCAAGGTGATGGTGTAGTGTTGGAATCTCTTTACGTTATAATTCCATCTAAGAAGTTCAAAATTGTTTGAAGATGCAGGAAAATTGGGTTTTCCCGCATTAAAATTCCTGCTTATGCAAGACCTTCTAGTATTGTTCTACACTCGAAGACCTTTCCAATAGTGCAATAATTGCATCAAATGGAGTTCAAATTAAAAAATGTATTCCTCTTACAATTTGACCTTTTGTGTTGATCACCATGGTACAAAAGGATGCCATTTCACTCCCCATTACTCATACATATGGAGATAGCCATGTGTGGTTTTTCAAGAAGATTCTAGAAGGTCCAAAACCATAACTCGAGTTGAGGGTTTAGGGAGTCATATCTTACTTCTTGTTGTCTATCAAGCTATGTTAAATACCCAACCACTAGGAGGAGTATGGGTTCCATTCTTTGCTATTATATTTTGTTCCATAGTTGAGTAGAGAAACTGGAAGTGGGATGTTTGAGAGAAGAATAGAGGCAGTTAAGGTTTTGTAGCATCCTCACATGCCACATGTCTCAGGTAACTCTAAGGAGAGTACTTATTCTTTTTTACTTGCATATTTCCATACTAGACAAAAGGAGTGTATAGCAACCCCACCTTATAGCTAGGTTTTCTCCCATAATGGTTTCTCATGGAAATATTTGTATCTATTGCAGATGGTGTGTGTGTTTATTTTTGTTCTATTTTTCTCACATTTCAATTAATTGATTCATTTAAGCATAAAAATTATAAATATAGAATCTCATATCTAAAGTGAATCAACATACACAATAATTATTCAGTAATTTTATCAAACTCTATTGCAATGCATTATTCGAGTGGAATATCCATGACAATTTACAAATCAAAATGTAACTTAATGCATGCATATATTCACAATTTAGCATAGACATGCACTTTGGAGAGAGTGATCCTAGATGATCAAGTCAAAGATCATTTATGTATGTGACTAGAAGAATTACAATAATGGGAGTTTGATCAAGGAATTGTCTAAATGTGGCACACAAGCTAGCAAGCTACACGATAAAGTGCATGTGACATTGAGGCATGCATGAGAGTGATGTGGATGGAAACAAATATCAACAATCATATTGAATCATAATCTCCCAACTTATCTTTATCTCTTCATTGTAACAACATATTTACACTAATGTATGGTTAAATATGGTCAGGGGAGATGCAAAACACTTTACATCCACTTTGATTATATGTTTTATATCCAAAATTTTAATATAAAGGGTTTAATAGCGATTCAATTAATTGGTGTTAGTGATAATTGATTGAATATTATATTTTTACATTACATATGTTCATGATGTTCATATAATTACTATACAAACTAATTCTTTAATGTGAATTGAAAGTTGATATTTTGTGACAATTATTATGCTACTTGTGTCTAATACTCCGTCAATTTAGTTCCATCCATCCAAGTTATCTTCATAAATTGTATTAAAAAACCTAAGTGATTGTGTACATAAGATTAAATAATATAAATTATTATTATGGATGCGTTAATTTCATTAACTAAATGATATTGGATCAAATTAATATTAGGGAATTATTTTGCACATAGTTGTTGAATTCTACATATTTTATGCTTAAGAGTCACTTTAAAAAAAATAGCAAATGGGGGATGAGATGCATAGTTGCATTAAACAACTTGAAGCCAAAGATGATAGCATCAACGAGAAGTCTGCACTATATGGGCTATAATCATATTATATATGTTCACAAAAATGAACACTACTCAGTTAGTCTGGTACATGGATGGAGAACTAATGAATATCACCCATTTATTAAAGAATTTGACATTTGTTGTTTCACACTACAATATATTATTCACTAGAGTCCATTTAAGACCACATGGATGAAAGGAAGAAAACATATATCAAACATAATAATATCTATTAAAAGTAAAACATTCACATCATGAGTAGAACATAAACCTAAGCCATAGCTACATCTAATTCTATTGGCAAACCAAAGGTAAATATGTAGAATCACATTCTCATGTACAATTATCACCCAAAACCATAGCTCTATAAACATTTCTTTAGGTGATTTAAGAAAGAGTGAAAGATTTACCAAGTTTATCATTGTAGGAGTTGCACATGAAGAACATTTATTCCAAGGGTTTTCTAAGTATGGGTGCAAGGTTATTGCTATGCCCTATATAAGCTACATGTTAACACTCAATCCCCTTGTTAATCCCTAGATATTAAGTGATTACATTTGTATTGTTATATCGTTATGTAGTATAGAACCTTTCATGGTCCCATCTAATTATAAATGTACCTTTTGTCTCCTACATATATACTAAGGAGACCTAGTCTTAGGATCATTAAATATTGTCTAATATGTTGCATTCATTATAAAATGAAGTTTCCCCTTTGAAGTGGACTACATTTATTGGATTCTTATCATTTGTAAACTGCAAGGTTCATAACATTTCATAGCATAACATATGAACCTAGGGTTTTGCTATTTCAAATAGGTCATCATGGTATTTTCACTATAATTGTTTTCTTGGACATTTGAAATGGTGAAATTTTGAGCCTATTGAGAAGTGATATTGGGGAAAATATGATTAAAATTTCATATTTTGTTTCGCTATAATTTCATAGATGTACACTTTAGAAATTAGGGTTTTTGATTGGTGCTAAAATATATTTCAAACAAGCCATCTCAACATTTTCACTATAATTTTTTTTTCCAGGCCATTTCAAATAGTAAAATTTGGAGATGATATATAACACACCAAAAGGTACATATCCTATAAAAATCACATTATTATTCAATATACGTCAAAGATATATACTGTGGAATTTAGGGTTTGTGAATGATCTTGAAACCAATTTCAAATAGGCGATCATGAAATTTTTCTTATAATTTCTTTTCTGGAAATATTTAAAACATGAAAATTTAAATTTATTGAGAAGATACCTTTAGGAAAATCTGGTAAGCATTTCAAGATTTTTGTAGTTATAATTTCAAAGATAGACCTTGTGGAAGATAAGGTTTGTGAAGGGTTTCAAATCAATTTCAAACAAGTGAGCTTGACATTTTCTTTACACACACACACACACACACACATATATACATATATACATATATACATATATACATATACATATACATATACATATACATATACATATACATATACATAATACATATAATATAATATTATATATATATATATATATATATATATATGTATGTATGATTATGTATAGTTATATATATTATTATGTATGTATGTATGTTTTGTTGTTTATATATTATGTTTATATATGTTTATGTATATATGTGTTATATAATATTATACATACATACACTATATATATATGTTGTATATATGTGTATATAACAATATACATTACATACATACAATCTTTATGTATGTATGTTGTTATATGTATAATATACACATATATAATACATACTACATACATACATACATACATACATAATTCTATATATATATTATATATATTATATATATATATTATTATTTTATTTATGTTTTTGAGATATGAGGAGAATCATGAAGTACCTTGGGAAACAAATTGAAAATTATATTTGAATATTTGGACATATGGTATGATGCAGGAGCATCCAGCTAAGGGCGCCATGATCGGGTGTTGGTATCAGCTAAGGAGGAGAGGTTCAACAGTATTTGAATTTCATTTGTGTTTGTTAATTAAGAATAGTATTAGGAACTTGTCTTATGTCATTGTTAGTTAATAGGTAATTAGGGTCAGCACAGTCAGGTAGAAGTAGTTATAGCCACATGGTTGTCTGGTCTTTTATTTTTAGTTTATCTTTACAGTTATTTACTTTTGGAAAAAACAAAATAACGGAAAGGAATATATTATCTTTTTATTCTATAGAACAAGAGAATTAAAACAACAAGATAGTTATCAACTGCATAACTGAAGAAGCAACTGCCAACAATTTGCTTAACTATATTGTAAAACTATAAAACAGATGTACACAACATGGAAAAGGGGTTTGATATTTCTCAGCATAGAAGAATAATACAAAGAGAGAGATATTTCTTTTCATTTCTGAATTCATCTACCTAGTTATTGTGTTCTTTGTATCTAATTCTTATCATATGTAATGAAAAGACAGTTAAACAACCTATCAAAAATCCTTCCAGATTAAACAGAGGTGAATTCCCATAACCAAACGACAAGCAGAAGCATAACTACAAAGACAAATACAGACAAAAGCATCAAAGACTGAGCACGCAGTTCCTTTACATATTGAGAAGCTACAGAGGTACCAGAGTACACTACAGTCGAAAGTCATTCATCAACAACTACAACCACAGAGAAGAATATGACCAAGAGGTTACCCTGTGCATATTAAAACAAAATTATTTTCATTGATATTTAAAAGTGTTTACAGTAACATACATTGCATTTCGACTACACAATTACAAGTCCAAAAGTCTAGTGGCACTAAGGGCAAGAAAACCCTCCTTCAGGAGCAGAGCAGCGAGAAGAGGGTTAGGGTTATAACCCTGAAAAACCATTACATTTCATCGAAGAATCAACAACATTCAAGCAACCGAATCGAAGATGAAAATTGCTATCAGCCGAACGACATTACAACAGAAACCTAGGTTGACTAACTACCCCACAAGAGAAAGCAACTAAGGAAATCCCCGACCAAACATTTTCAGCAAGGAAAGACCCTATCGGTTCCATTCGAAGGAAGAGCCGAGGGATATTCCAGCCAAAAGACCCGACAACCTACATAGGCATCACAATAGAGCATTAGTACCATTTACTAGAAGCAAATGAAAGAGACATTGAAAGATTGATAGCAAGGGAGGGAACTATCGCGAGCACTTACCAGTTCAACGTCAACGTTGGATGAGGAAACTCATATTAGACTATGGCCATTGCAAAACAAAACCTTGCTCGCAAGGAGCAATGCTTGTTAGTGCATAAAAAAACTGAGGATGCAACATTCAATAGAGAACGAATTCTTACCTTGCCGGAGTTGAGTGAACGCAGAGCATGCAGACAAATCAACCAATGAGACAACCATACAAGCAGTCGAAGGAACCATAAGCAAGCTCAGAAGAATGAGTGAGAAATGAAGGTGAGATAGTGAGCACCGAGCCACCAAAAGAGTAGAGAAAACTTCACAACAGTTTAACAATAGAGTAACAGAGTCAAGCTAACAAGAGCGTGAACAAAAAAATATTGAGCATAGCTACCACTTACCAACATAGAAGCCCCAATCGGTGTGGACAAACAGTGACATTCACCCACAGAACCGCAGAACTCTCAATCTAAACAGAGCATAATGAAAATGACTGAGAACAACAAACAACCTAGGGTTTAGCCAAGAGCGGGAAGGAAACCCGAGGCCAGGACAACTGTCCTCTTGGCGTACAAAACCATTAATACATACATCAATGCAAATCCAAAAATATCGATACTAATATCTATTTTATAAACTAATCACATGTCCATTAATTAAGTCATTTGTTAATCAATAATTAATGGAGTGATTAAATCACAAGATACGGGCTGGTCCCATCATAGTCGTATCAGAGGAGGATTTAGAATTGGCCTGAGAAATGGAAGTAGGAAGACGAGGTCGTGGAACGTGTGCTTGGAGGGTAGCAGAGGAAGGATTGCAGGAGGAAATCAGGATCCTTACTACCCATTTGGAGGCAGTTGAAGCAGGGAGAAGAAGGGATCCAGAGGTAGGAGATGATAGCAAAGAAGAAGCTGTAGTGACAACAGATGGATCGGATAAAGAAGGGTCGGAAATGAGATTGTTAAGGTCGGTCCTATTGGTGAGTAGTAAGCCTAAACTAGAAATTCCAAATTGTGATGGCAGCTTGTCCACTTAAGTTCTGTTGGACTAGATCAGCGAACTGGATAAATATTTTGAGTGTGAAGAGGTCAGTGAAGACTGGAGAGTTAAGTTCACTACAACAAAGTTGAAGGGACATGCAACCCTGTGGTAGGACAGTGTCTAGAAAGAGAGAAGGAGGATGAAAAAGTTGCTAATAAAGAAATGGTCAAGGATGGTGGCCAAGATGAAAGGCAGATTTCTGCCCAAGGATTACTAGATTGCACTGCATCAGCAAGTGCAAAATTTGAAATAGAAAGGGATGACAGTGAGAGAGTATACTGAAGAGTTCTACCGAGTAAATATGAGAGCTGGTTATACAGAGGACACCCCAGAGAAAACAACAAGGTATGTAAATGGTTTAAGATTGGAAATATTAGATGAAATTACCATTCTTTCCCTGAAAAATATTGAGGAGGCGTACCAGAGTTCCATGAAGGCAGAGGAAAAAATCACCAGAAAACAAAATGCTAGGAGAGGATGGGGAACTGGTAGAGGAAGAGGACAGTCTTATGGCAGAGGGCGAACTGCCAGCAATAGTGAAGAAGGCAATAGTTCCAAAACTTCTAGGACAACAGAAAAAGGTGACATCACTAGAGGTGGCAAGCCATATTAGTGTGGAAGAGGAAATGGCCGGGGCAGATGAGCTAACTATCAATGCTATAGGTGCCACAAGTGGGGGCATAGATATTTTGAGTGTCCTGAAGCGGAACAAATTGGACAGAGAGGTGAGTATGTCGCACAGCCAGAGGAAGCAAAGGCACCTCCCCAAGAAGCAGAAAATGTGCTGGAAAGCGGGGAAGCCTTAGTTTTGAACAAAGTGTTGCTGAAACCAGCCAAAGAAAGAGATGAACAAAATCAAAGGAAAGCATTGTTCCGGATAGTTTTTAAGTCACAAGGAAAATGCTGTAAGCTGATTATCAATAGTGGGAGCATAGATAATTTGGTTTCCACGAAGATGGTAGAGAAGTTGGGGTGAGGCGGTTGAAGAACCCCACTCCTTACAAGGTATCATGGTTGCAAAAAGACCATCAGCTGTTGGTGGATGAACAGTGTGAAGTTGAGTTCCATATTGGCAAATATAAGGATAAAGTTATTTGTGATATAATGCCGATGGATGTATGTCATATACTGCTAGGAAGGCCATGGCAGTATGACAGGAAGGTAGTGCATGACGGGAAAACAAACTGTTATAAGTTTGTCAAAGATGGGATCAAGCATACACTTGTGCCCATTAAGGAAGAAGAGACAGCGGAATCAAGCGAGACGAGACTGTTACTAATGGGTGGAAAACAATTTTTGAAGCAGATTGAAGACAATGAAGTAAGTTATGCTGTTGTAAGAAGAGAAAAGACAGTGTTGTTACACACGGAGGTGTCAGATTTGCCTGCGGAAATTCAGTAGATGTTGCAGGAATTCAGCAATATAGTAGTGGACGACTTACCAGATAAATTTCCTCCCAAGATAAGTATTAGTCATCATATAGACTTTATACCCAGAGCAAGTCTACTGAATAAGGCAACGTATTAGACGAGCCCCAAAGACAATGAGGAGATCAGAAAATAGGTGCAGGAATCGCTAGATAAAGGGCTGATAAGGGAGAGTTTGAGCCCTTGCGCAGTTCCAATAGTTCTCGCTCCTAAGAAAGGAGGAGAATGGTGAATGTGCAGGGATTTGAGGGCCATCAACAAGATTACCATCTGGTACAG
Organism: Pinus taeda; assembly: GCA_000404065.3. Classification (NCBI taxonomy): domain Eukaryota; kingdom Viridiplantae; phylum Streptophyta; class Pinopsida; order Pinales; family Pinaceae; genus Pinus; species Pinus taeda. The sequence goes on along the minus strand of APFE030608631.1, from coordinate 63,386 downwards.
ATTTCCACTGCCATGGGTGGAAGACATGATGGACTGCTTGAGTTGGGTAGAATATTTTTCAAAGATTGATTAAAAGAGTGGGTATCATCAGATTCTAATCAGGGAAGGGGATGAGTGGAAGACAACCTTCAAAACTAATGAAGGAATGTATGAGTGGCTGGTAATGCCATTTGGACTGAGCAATGCACCTAGTACCTTTATGCGGATGATGAACGAAATGCTGAAAGAATTCATTGGAAAGTTTGTAATAGTGTACCTCGATGATATATTAATTTTCAACAAGACGAGGGAGGAACAGTTTCGACATGTTCGAAGTGTGTTGGAAAAATTGCAGCAGAATAAGCCGCTGATAAATCTGAAAAAATGTACTTTTCTACAAAAAGAATAGGTTTATCTGGGTTTTGTGATTGCAAAAAATGAGTTGAAGATGGACCCAGAGAAGATTGCAGTAATTGTCAACTAGCCATCCATAAAAAGTCTGTTTGAGGTACATAGTTTTCATGGGCTGGCAAGTTTTTACCGTAAATTTATAAGAAATTTTAGTGAAATCTGCACACCTTTGTTGGACACTATAAAGAAGGCAAGTCAACCTTTTCATTGGACCGAGGCAGCAGAGAGGAGTTTTCAGCTACTAAAGAAGAAGATCACAGAAAGACCGATCCTGAGATTGCAAAAATTTAAAAAGATTTTTTAGGTTCACTGTGATGTAAGTGGTACGACCATTGGAGCTGTACTTAGCCAGGAAGACAAACCTGTTGCGTTTTCCAGCGAGAAGTTGAATGAGAGCAGGCATAAGTATTCATCCTACGACAAAGAATTCTATGCTGTCATCCAAGCACTGAAGCATTGCAAACATTATTTGCTGGGGAATGAGTTTGTTTTATTCTCAGATAATTCTGCACTACAATATGTGATGCAACAGCATAAGTTGAATCACAAGCATGCAAAGTGGGTAGAATATTTGCAGAGTTTCACCTTTGTGTTGAAACACATTAGCGGGTATGCCAACAAGGTGGCAGATGCATTGAGCAGAAGAGCCTTGCTCTTGCAGGAGAGTACGATACAAGTGCTGGGATTTGAGCATTTGAAAGACTTGTATCAGACCAACACAGACTTCAAAGAGGCTTATGAAGCCTGTCAGAATCCTTTGCTGAGAAACAACAGTCCATGGTTGGACTATAATTTGCAGGAGAAGCTGTTGTTTAGAGGGGGACAATTATGCATTCCCGATTGTTCAATGAGAGAGAATATCATTCGAGAGAAGCACAGTGGAGGTCTAGCCAGACATTTTGGCATAGACAAAGCATTAGAGCAGCTCATCCATTTTTATTATTGGCCAAAAATGCGAAGGGATGTATAGAGATTTGTGACCAGATGTAAAATGTGTTAGTTGGAAAAAGGACACAGTCAAAATACGAGACTATACATGCCATTGCCCATTCCAAGTAGACCATGGGACTCAGTCAGCTTGGACTTCGTCTTGGGTCTACCAAGGACGTAGCAAGGTTATGATTCGGTGATGGTAGTAGTAGACCGGTTTTCAAAGATGGCACATTTCATCCCTTGCAGAAAAACCAGCGATGCCACTCACGTGGCCCACTTGTTCTTTACAGAGATCATTAGGCTACACGGTCTACCTAAGTCCATTCTCTCTGACAGGAACGTGAAGTTTACAGGGAACTTCTGACGCACCTTGTGGAAGAAGATGGACACGCAGTTGAGTTTTAGCTCTACTTATCACCCGTAGACCGATGGGCAAACAGAGGTGGTAAATAGGGGTCTGGGGAACCTGCTACGAAGTTTGATCGATGAAAATTCACGAATGTGGGATCGAGTACTTGCCCAGGCAGAGTTCACTTATAACAACTCACCCAATCACAGCACGAGTTACAGTCCTTTTCAGATCTTATATGGCATGCATCCTCTCGGAGTGCATGAATTACGAGATCTAGGACAACAAGAAATATGGAGTGCTGATGGGGAAGATTTCACTAGAGCGATGAATGATTTACATGAACAAGTGAAAACAAATTTGCATGGCAACAGTAAAAAATATAAGCAGCGAGCAGATTTGAAATGAAGAGAGGTGCATTTTAATGTAGGGGATGAAGTCCTCATGCATTTGCGCAAGGAGCATTTTCCTAGAGGTGCATACAACAAGTTGAAGTACAAAAAGATAGGCCCCTGCAAAATTCTACGGAAATTTTCAGCCAATGCTTATGAATTACAGCTGCCACCAGGAATAGGCATCTCACCCATCTTTAATGTGGCAGACCTGTTTCCATACATTGCTGGTTTAGAGGAAGACAATGCAACACGACCTACACGGGACACACAAGAAGGAAGTGAGCCTTGGATGAGACAAATGCCTTTTGCTCAGCCCCTCGAGATCAAGAGGATCCTTGACACTCAAGTGGCCAAGCGCACTCGACGGAAAGAGTATCTGCAATATCTGGTCAAGTAGAAGAACCGTCCTATTGAGGACAGTTCGTGGCTTAACCCTAGATAGATAGAGTAGGTGGGTTATTCAGTTGAGAATCTCATGGACCGGAGTCATGAAATTTTCTTACCCCGGGAGCTTGATGCAGGAGCATCTAGCTAAGGGTGCCATGACTGGGTGTTGGTCTCAGCTAAGGAGAGGTTTATCAGTATTTAAATTTTGTTTGTGTTTGCTAATTAAGAATAGTATTAGGAACTTGTCTTATGTCATTGTAAGTTAATAGGTAATTAGGGTCAGCATAGTCAGGTATAAGTAGTTACAACCACGTGGTTGTCTAGTCTTTTATTTTTAGTTTATCTTTATAGTTATTTACTTTTGGAAAAAACAAAACAACAGAAAGAAATATATTATATTTGTATTCTACAGAATGAGAGAATTAAAACAACAAGATACTTATTAACAACAAGATACTTATCAACTGCATAACTGATGTACACAACATGGAAAAGGGGTTCGACATTTCTCAGCATAGAAGAATAATACAAAGAGAGAGATATTTCTTTTCATTGCTGAATCCATCTGCCTAGTTATTGTGTTCTTTGTATCTAATTCTTATCATATGTAACGAAAAGACAGTTAAACAACCTGTCAAAAATCCTTCTAGATTAAACAGAGGTGAATTCCCATAACCAAACGACAAGCAGAAGCATAACTACGAAGACAAATACAGACAGAAGCATCGAAGACTGAGCACGCAGTTCCTTTACATATTGAGAAGCTACAGAGGTACCAAAGTACGCTACAACTGAAAGTCATTCATCAACAAATACAACCACAGAGAAGAATTCGACCAAGAGGTAACCCTGTGCATATTAAAACAAAATTATTTTCATTGATATTTAAAAGTGTTTACAGTAATAGACATTGCATTATAACTACACAATTACAAGTCCAAAATTCTAGCAGCCCTAAGGGCGAGAAAATGCTCCTTCGAGAGCAGAGTAGCGAGAAGAGGGTTAGGGTTATAACCCTAAAAAACCATCACAGTTCATCAAAGAATCAATAACATTCTACCAACCGAATCGAAGACCAAAATTGCTATCAGCCGAACGACATTACAACAGAAAAACCTAGGTCAACTGACTACCCCACAAGAGAAAGAAACTAAGGAAATCCCCAACCAAACATTTACAGCAAGGAAAGACCCTACCGGTTCCATTCGAAGGAAGAGCCGATGGATATTCCAGCCAAAAGACCCAACGACCTGCATAGGCATCACAATAGAGCATTAGTACTATTAACTGGAAGCAAATGAAAGAGACATTGAAAGATTGATAGCAAGGGAGGGAACTATCGGAAGCACTTACCCGTTCAACAACCACCGCTGGATGAGGAAACTCATATTAGACTGCGGCCATTGAAAAACAAAACCCTGCTCGCAAGGATCAATGCCTGTTAGTGCATAAAAAAACTGAGGATGCAACATTCAATAGAGAACAGATTCTTACCTTGCCGGAGTTGAGCGAATGCAGAGGAAAGGGTCTTGTTGAAGCTGCGACCTAAGTTCATAAGCATGCAGACAAATCAACCAATGAGATAACCATACAAGCAATCAAAGGAACCATAAGCAAGCTCAGAAGAACGAGTGAGAAATGAAGGTGAGACAGTGAGCACCGAGCCACCAAAAGAGTAGAGAAAACCTCACAACAGTTTAACAATCAAGTAATAGAGTCGAGCTAACAAGAGTGTGAACCAAAAAACACTGAGCATAGCTACCACTTACCAACAGAGAAGACACAGTCGGTGTGGACAGAGCATCATTTCAAAAACAGTCACAGTCACCCATAGAACCGCAGACCTCTCAATACAAACAGAGGAGAATGAAAATGCCTGAGAAAAACAAACAACCTAGGGTTTAGCCAAGAGTGGGAAGGAAACCCGAGGCCAGGACAACTGTCCTCTTGGCGTATAGAACCATTAATATAAACATCAATGCAAATCCAAAAATATTGGTGCTAATCTCTGTTTTATAAACTAATCATATGTCCATTAATTAAGTCATTTGTTAATCAATAATTACTGGAGTGATTAAATCGCAAGATACAGGCTGGTGTCATCATGGTATGTTATACAAGTTTACTCTTGGGAAGAGTCCAAAAATCAACAAGTTTTGGGAAAGTTACCATAATTTTCACTTGTCACATCAAATTCTGGTCAAACCTGTGGAATTGCAGAGAGGTTATATCACAACATTACACAATAAAGTTTCAGATTTATAAGGGATCAACTCCTTCTTTTTACAACTTAGAGCCTTGCTCTATTTATACAATCCAATGGTCCGCGGACCATGGGTAGATCTCTAAAGCTGACATTACATTACAAAATTGAGGGTGGACAACCCTATGACTCATTTACAACTTCATGCTCCATGCCCACAAATTGTGGAGTCTTTACATCAGATTTACAACTTTTAACCAAAAACTGGGCTTTTAGCCCCAAAAATTCCCTTGGGGGATCCCGTGCCCAACAAGCCCCCAACACAAACATCGTGACTCACCCCCGAGTCACTCTGTCGGTGCAAAGATCTTCGCGCGGAGACCTCCCAACTCTACCTGGACTGCTGCAAGATCGACAACGCAATGAGCAACTACCTGTTGCACTTCTTGCACGCACTGTTCAGAAACTACTATAGTTGAACTGCTTCCCTGAACCTGTTTATAGTCCCGCGCCTCCTTTTAACTACCTGGAGCACTAAGACTGTGCTTATGTCAGCTAGTCAGATAGCTGGGCCACCCGTGTATGGCTTCAACCGAATGCCATTCAGTTTTCCTGGGAAAGGTTCTCCATTTAACTTTACCAACTTCACTGCGCCTCCATTTGTGACCTCCTTAATAGAATATAGTCCTAGCCAATGCATTCTGAGCTTTCTCGAGAATTTATCAAACTTACTGTCATACAGTAACACCAAATCGTTCACCTTGAAGGTGCACAACTTAATATGTCGATCGTGCCATGCCTTTTCGCGCTACTTTTGTACCTGTTGGTGAAAGCCAGCCAAAAATCATTCTTCCTCAAGTTCCTCCAACTACGTGAGCCTTTCCTCCAAGGCTTCGTGGTCCGTCATACCTATGAGTGCTGCTATTCATAGACTAGGCATGATTTATTCCATCGACATTACAGCTTCCACACCATGGACAAGCCTAAAAGGCATCTATCTCGTCAGCTTCTTGGATATCGTCCGATAAGCCCATAATACTGCGGGTACGTGCAGGTCCCAATCACTTCGCTGCGTGTTGCATACTTTGGTCAGCGCAATCTCCAGTACTTTGTTAAATGCTTCTACGGTCCCGTTAGATTGTGGGTGATATGGTGCACTTTTCTGATGATACACCTAAAACTCTTATGTCAACGCACTGATTGTCTTGTTCAGGAAATGTGTACTGCTGTCGCTCATAGAGATCTTCGGACATCCAAATTGTGCCCATACGTGTTCAAACAGAAACTTCGTGGCCATCACAGCCATGCAATCTTTTACCGGCTATGCTTCTGCCCAACGAGTTAGGTACTTTGTTGCAGTGATAATATATCTCGTGCCTGTTTTTACTTGAGGTTTGATAGGTCCTATGAAGTCGATCGCCCACTTTTCAAAGGGCTGCAGCATCATTTACGGATTCAAAGGCAGCTCATCCCTCCTCGATGGTTTATCTGTTCTTTGACATACATCACATGCCTTGTAATGTGCTTTTGAATTCTAATGAAGGGTCGGCCATCACAGCCTTGCGTGGAGAATCTTTTGTGCGGTCGCTCTCCCTGCATAATTTCCTCCCACAGCGCCCCCATGATTGTCTGTGAGGATATTTCTTCACTCAAATTCAGGTACATACCTTCACAGTATCTCATCATTCCCCATCTTATATAGGTGCCCAGCAATAACAGAGAAATCTGCCATGCACACCATTAGTTCCTTCTTCTCCTGGACGAAGTACTCTTTCGACGTAGTTCTAGTTGTAAGAAAGTGGATTATATCTTCAAAATGTCCATCCGCTATGCACACAGCAAAGAGCTGTGTGTTAAGTAATCCTTCCTCCAGACTAGTAGGTTCCTCTCTTGTCTCAATGCGCGACAGGTGATATGGTCCTGCGTTCAATTGTCCAGGTTTCACAACAACTTCAAATTCATATTCTTGGAACAATAAAATCCATCTGCATATGTGCCCCCCAACATAGGCTTACTGACCAAGTATTTCAGTGCGAAATGATCTGTATACACTTTGAAGTGTCCCGCTAGCAAGTAGTGCCGATATTTCTGGAGCGCATACACCATAGGCTGTCCCTCACATCTAGTGGTGGAATAATTCTTTTCTACTTTAGATAATCTGCGACTTGCGAATGCTATAAGGTGATCCAATCCTTCTCCATGCTCTTGCGTTAATACTACCCATAACGCTATACTCGATGCATCAACATGGACATGAAACTCTTCCTCTAAGTTCAGGAAGACCAAAATCGGCGCAGTGACCATATTTTCTTTCAATACAACCAGGCTTTTCTTACAGTCATCGTTCAACCAGAACGTGACATCCTTTCTCAACAAATTTCCATTGGCGCGGTGTTCTGGGCATATCTTTTGATGAACTTCCTGTAGTACCCCGTGTTATGCTCCTATACCAATAGGTGTCATATTTCATGATTGACTTGATGAGCTCTGTGATATGTTCATACCTTTTCTTGTTGCAAAGGTTTTTCATATTGTCAAAAAAATCAAAAAATTCAAAAAATGTAAAGAGGGTACACCCTAAAAGAAAAATAAAAGGGTAAAAAGAATAAAATGGTCAAAAAAAAAGTGAAAGAAATGAACCCCAAAAAAATAGACCAGGAAAGTGTGCAAGTCCAAATGCCACTACTATTTCATTTTCTGTAATAAGTGATTGTGTGCAGCTTGTTAAACTTTTTCCACAATTTATGGAGAGTCAAACTGTTTAAACTTGGCTTATTCATTTTTCAATTTCATGCTGTAGAATAGAGAATAAAATCTGACCAAACTGTTTAATATTGGCAGATGAGTAGATAGGTAGAGTAAATAAAAAGTAGCTCAACAGCTTAATCTGAGCCCTTGGATGTAATAAGTGCAGACTTAGGTAGGCTTGCCATGTAAAAGAAAAGGATGATTTGATAAGGGTTTGCCAGTCTAAGTGCACCCAAATAAAGAAGAAAAAATGTTAGGCTAAAGTAGGTAGGGTAGGTAGATGGTGTTGCAGAATGATACTTCTGATGAAAAATGTTTCTAAATGTGTTAACTTTTATTTTTATCACAAAGTGCAAGGCAGACATTTCACTTGCTGCAGTTCAAACAAGACAAGGTTAAATAACTAACTTCCATTCATATTTTTCCCTAAAAATATTTCACTAATTTCCCTTGAAGTATTAAGGTCTTTGAAAATTAAAGGGGCTTAGAGCATTTCTCTGACTTCTGGAGGGACCGGACCCTCAACCCAATGATCTAAAAGCCTAAGTACTCAAAATCATCCATCCATAATTCATTTTATTTCATAAAGTTGCCTAAGTGAAAAAACCTATTTTGCTTAGGAAATACATAATATCACCTAAAAACCCCATTTTCCCACTTTAGCCTAAGTTTCTATGTGAATTTTTAACATTGGCTTAGCGCTTATTTTTCATTTTGTTTCATATTAATTTCTAACTATTATTATATAAATCCCGAAAAAATTAACCCTTCCCATAATATGTAAATAAATTAAACCCCCACACTTTATATAATTCCCGCCCCGATGGTATATAACCATTATATAGTTAATAGGGATTAATAAATTTATCTGAAGTTTATTAATAACCTACCCCGCCACGCCATATGGGATTAATTGACCATTTGGGTTAATTAATAACCATCCCCCGACCAATCAAAATACCCCCGAATCAATTAAAACGTTGTTTATTATGTCGGGCCCACTGCATTAACTCCCTGCCATCTCTAAAGCCCGTTAGCCATCCGATCATTGCCTTTTCATCCAATGGTTGACGGCGATATCGCGACCCCCCTGGTGACCGCACTTTAACTCGCGATCACCAAGCGGTTTTCCGTCGTACCTCTTCCACGCATCACACTGCCAATATGCTCGCTCGCCTCCACCCCAAAACCGCCCAACCTCAAAAGTGGTGTGATGTAAACCGCTTACCACCCTCTGCGTAGTGACAAAACGTCCCATCATGCTTACGTCATCCACCCAATAAATGCAAAATACCCGCCAAACTCAATTTCGTTAAATAAACGATAAAACGTGATTTTCACTGTAATGCACTGCATCTAGCTGTCATGCAAAATAATGTTCAGTCGACTGTTCGAGCATTCAACCCACCACCCGGTCAAGAAACTCCAACATCACGCTCTGCAGCCCGTCATTCAACCTACAATTACACAGTTTACCTCCTTAATCCAGGTATTTACCCAATTTACTCTGCAAACCTGTAATTTCGGTTTTTATTGAAAATTTTACCTGAGAAAGCCAAAATTCAAGTTAAAAACAGGCTATAGCTGCCATAAAAAGACCCCAAGCCTACTATTTAGTCTGTTTTCCCATAGAGAGCCCGAATCCCATTTTGAATACACAAGAACCAAATATGGAAACTCCCATAGCCCTGAATGTCACGCCCATGAATGCACCTCATAAGGACTTAGATTATTTACCCTTGGCCGACAAAGATTTTCAAATAAAAGATTCATCTGGTAATAGTAATCATCTCAAAATCTTCTGAATAACTCTGATATTTTTAGACTATGGGAATCTAACCTTCCCATGTATTTCCTCCCCTCAGTCCATGTTTTCCCAGAGATAATTCATCATTGCTATGCCAACTATGACCTTGTCCATAGAGCAGTTATGTCCCCATCCCAAACTATCCTTTTTCCCATAACTGCTAAATCCATCAATGAAATGATACAGTTCCACTCCACTGAGCCCCTTGCTCCTCTTTCCCTAGGGTATTTACTTGACAAAGTCCCTCAGTTATCTCAATCAGAAATAAACCGCATTTCTCAAACCTTCATGTTGCCAAACTACCAGCCCGAAGGTCCACCTCCTTATCTACAGACCTTTTTCACTGAAACTGGAAGACTAATTATTGACATGATATCCCTCATCATGGGATTTAACTCCAATAAATATGTTGATGAGATTACCCTAGTGGTACTATCAATCTTCACTCCAGGATAGCCCCCTGCTGTCAAATATGACTATGCCACTTTCATTGCCAATAAAATCCATGATCAATTCATGAATTTGGAAAGAGGAGGAGTTTTCAAATACACATCTTTTATATACCATCTTTTGTTATATCATCAACCAGATAGCTTTCCTTTCCCCATCAGGAAATTGGACTCAAAAGGAAATCAAAGGTCTGTGATCTTTTGGAGTTCAATCTTTCATAAAACCCTGGAATCCCCTTACACCTATAATGAATTCATTAACTTATTTGTACATCCAACATCCACTTTGTTGATAGTAGTTCCCCCTCCTAGAATCACTAGTGACATGAAGAAGATTCTCCAACTCTCTAAGCAGTACAAGATAGGTGACTGGTACCTATACCAAAATCACACATAAATTAGAATGTATGGGTGTGAACTTTGCCCTTTCAAGTTGCCTAAATATGTGCCCATGAGATTGTTTGCCATAGAGTATTTTAGACAGATCATAAATGTAGACTTAGTCCATTTTGGTGCTGCCAAGAAGAAGGCCCAGTTGAGAATAAAGAACCAGTTAGGCCCTTTTGTCATCAATTCTAGGGATGCATGGCAAGAAGCTAAAAAGATTTTAGAAGACCACCTTAGATTGAAGAAGAGTTTCTGGTGGGTGCCATATGACCCAAATAGTTTCGTATGTGATAGAAGGACAAGAAACAGGCTGTCAGTTTGTATACATCATAGGATCTCAGAAATTGAACAGTTTGCAAATCAGGATGAATGGGTAGAAGGGACCCTAATAGAAGAAATTAGTAAGCAAGAAAAGATGGAAAATTCTATGAAAGATCTTGAAAAAACCCTTGACCTGGACTCTTTTGGACAAGTATCATTCAAGCTGCCTCAACAATCAGAAATTGGCACATCCTCTGCTGCAACTTCATAGCAACCTGCACAGGAAACCAGTATACCAGCTACAGGGACTTCCAAAGGCAAAGGAATAGAGACCACAGAGCAGCCTACAATGACAGATCAGCCTGCAATGTCCAGAGAATAGAGTCAAGTGAAAATTCCTCCAGCCCAAACTAAAGCAGTAGAAAGCCCAACATTGCAAACTCCTCTAAATGAGGAAAGACATAAAAATAGAGACAGAGAAACCACCACACCTATCAGTGGACCCATAGGAGAGCCTGGAGCAAAGAGGCAAAGACTGAACGCTCTGTCAGAAGAGGAAATAATTGAAGAAACTTTAGATAGCCGGATAGAAGAAAGATCTAGCCAACAAACTTTCATAGTGGGAGGAACATCTGCTAGCTCACAGATGCAAGAGTCGGAAAGACAACACAGTACATAAGTGTCATCACTCAGGCCACAAAGCAAACAAGCCTTAGACATCAAGAAGACCTTTACAGAGATAAAAGCTAGAAATGATCCTATAAGACTTCAAATTTACAGTCAGTATTTGAAAATGGCCCCCACAAACCAGCGGAGATTAATGTCAGCCTATGACATTAAAGAAGGAAAAATGTTGATGAGTTACTTTAAGCCAAAATTGCAGCAACCCCAGTTAGTAGCAGACTACGTTAGAACCAACTTGGAGGTCCTAGCCAAAGATATTCATCATATGGACCAAATTGAGCTTCATAATAAAACTGGGGAAATGGTTTATTCCACACTGACTGACAAAGCAATGCTGGCCCACAAGTTACAAAATTCCTTGGATAATACAACTGCTCAATCAAATTTGGTGAAAGCCTCTTCTCTGGCCAAGGATAACATAATCAAATCATTAGAAGAGATCATCATTGGATTGGGACATGATCCCAAAGATGCTAAAGGCATAAATGCACTAATCAAGAAAAAAGAAGAGGACATTGCTGCCCTGAGGAAACAGCTGAAGCTACCTCTTTCAAGGCATCCACAAACTGCAGAAGTTATACAAAAGAAATCTAAAGAGGATATGATGGACTTGCTCTTGAAACTTCATGAAAGATTAAATGATACAGAGCAGGCATTAGAAAAAGCACTGAAGGAAAAACAGGGAGAGTTGACCTCTCAGCCTCCTGAGGTAATACCCATAGTCTCAACTGTAGTTCCCTCCACACTTGCAATAACATTAGCTCCAAATGTCCCAACAGTCATAGCAGAGGTAATTACAGGTAAAATTGCAATAGGTACATCAATAGTAGGTACATCACCAGGAAACAATACTAATATGAGCACTGAAGAGTTGATAAAAGCCATGGAGGAATTGAGATTACAAGTTACAGAGTTGAAACAGGTAAAATAGCAATTGGCTAAGGCCGAAAGAAATTATGATATTTCCAAAATAAGTGTTTTGGAAAAGAATAGGGAGATTAAATCCTTGGAAGGTAAAGTGAAAACCTTAGAACAAGAACTCACTTTTGATAAGCCCTTGGCAGAAATCAGGAAAATCCTTTGGGCTAATATCATTCAGTCTATAAATGAAATATGGCCATCAATCCAAGTAATCTATGAGCAGATCGACTTAGTGAAAATAGGCCATGGAGCAATTCAGCAGACAAGAGCACAGTTAGGTAAAATGCCAGAGGAAGCTAAAAGGCTTATACATTTTTTGAATAACAAAAACAGAGAACAACTGGAAGAACTTGGCATCTCAGACAGGACAGACACCATTTTGGAAATCAAAAGGGTTCTAACCAAGAGAACCCTGATGCAGAACTTAGAGAGAAAATGCCAAGACATGCAAGTAGAAATCAATTCTTTTATGGAAAAGTTCACAGTTTTGGAGGGTAAAGGGCTACCAAGTCCTTTTGTCATTAATTATAAGTTAATGAAACACATTGATTATGTATATAAATTAAATAAGTATGCTGGAAATCAAGCTAGCTCATCATCAAGTGCATCAGGAGTGAAAGCACTTCCCACAAGCCGAGTTCTCTATGACAGCTTAAGGAACCTATTCTACATTGAGCATGAAGTAAAGCACCTATTCACCATCCAGCCTAACTTCTTCAGATATACAGAAACTGATGAAACTCTCAGGAAAATTCAGAAGCACAAATTGCTAGAGCAACAATGGTGGGAAGATATGTTAGAAATTTTGAAAATTTTATCTTTGGTAAAATGTAAATTTTGGGCTATTTACCATGATTAGATGAATAAAGGTGAACAAGGGTCGAAACAGGTCAAAGAGTATTAGAGCAGGTAAAGAGAATCAGTCAAGCAGGGCAGCCAACATGAAGTTACTAAAGAAGACAACAACAAGCCAAATAAAAGGACCTTCCTCTAGCACACTCAACACAAATAGGAACAATACAACATCAGTTTGCTTTTCTCCTATTTTCGAGACTAGTTGTCTTTATTTTCTTGTAAAAATGATTAGTTATCACTAGAATATATCTCACTTTGTTATGAAATATTTTGTGTAAAATATTTTGTATAAATATTCCCTCAGTTGGAGTATTGAGGGTGGATTCATATACATTGCTGTAATACTGGTTTTTTGGAATAAAGTGCTGATTGGATCAAATTTTCGTATGGCTCACTGGACAAAGAATTAATGCAAGGGACTTTTCACAAATTTCTTGAATCAAACACCGAATCAATAAGTCCTCTATACCTTATGTTTTAAAGTTTTCCTTGTTTATTATATCACGTTTGTTTCACCTCTGAATGATAAACAAAAATGAGTAATTCAGAATATGCTTGATTGCACTCTATCTTCAAACTTTATTATTCTCTATGTTTTCTTCTGAATTAGAATAAACAATGAAATCTTAATTGCTCCTGCTTTCTAGTTTTGTCACTTTGATTATTATTTAAAGAATACTTAACTACTGTTTAATAAGTAATCAATTCCAGTTTTATCTTTTCAAATAGGTTGAAGGATTCTTAACTGCCCTTCACCCATTTTAAATCCATTCCATTTATTCTAAGTCTTTATTTGTTCCCTGTTTGATTATCTTGCTCTGTGAAACCATCTTTCGTTAAGAAACCCAAATCTAGTAAAGCCATCTTACTTGACTCCATTAGCCCAATGGCCTAAACTATTGAGTCTTATCCCTTTTCTATTGAATCTCACCACGTAAACTCAAACAAAATCCTAAACTTCATAACTAGCCTAATATCTTTCAAAACAAGGCTAAAACTTAAAGAGAGAGCCCTCTCTAGATGCAGATTGGCTAGAATCTGTATCTAAAAGATTGGTTTGTGGTTACCTCAACCTCCTTTCCCTTTCTTACAACTTTTAGGAAAACCTGAGTGATAACATAGTGGCGACTCCACTGGGGACCTGAATAATTTGTTTGTTACTATTGTCTACTTTCTAAGCTACAGATGGAGCCTGAAGTTAGCCAAGTAGCTTTTGAAATGCTTTTGCTTTGCAATTGCAGAAGTAAATGAATGCTACTTCAGTCTATCTCTGGTCTAGCTTATAGGTTGGACATTTGGTTTCAAATACTTGATCAGTTCCTCTTGTCAAATAAAGTCTCTGAGAAAGTTCAAAACCCATATCTAAAAGCTTCTTAAAGAAATTGTTAAAGTTGTATTATCATACCCATTTATAGAAAAACTCAAAAAATATACTTAGAAACCTGGCTTCAGAAAGGATTCGTTACACTAGATCTAATCCTGATCCAAATCCACCACTTGTGTTCGAAAATCCTAACCTGATTCCTAGGATTCTTACGAGGCAAGAAAGCCAAGACAGTTCTGCCAGTTCTCAGCCTCTATACAGATCAAGATCTTGTCCCGTGAAGTGGATTTACCTTGAGGATGAACCTTTTGATGATTGGTTTGAAACCCATTTATTTGTTACCTTTTCGGAATTTGAGTTAGCCCACATAGTTCATGATCCCGTATTTCTTGAATATCTACAACATGAAGTTGTAACTTCACATCTTGATAGACATCTGCAGAATTCCATTCAATCTGAGCCTACCTCTGAAGGAACACCAAACCTTTCTGTGATCACAATTGTTCCTCCAAGTCCATCATCAACACCTCAGACTTCCCAACCTCAAGCTACACCTTCCACCCCTCCAACTACAACTCACATTCCCATTGTCATCCCTACCACACCAGTTGCCTCATCTATTCCTGCAACCATGAAAAATAGGTATTGTCCTCTGCACTTACCTGCCAACCCAGGGGCTATGCCCCAAGACTATCAAAGTAATATTACCCCATTTGATGGTACTGGCACTTACACAGCTCAACAACATGCCAAGAAAATGACAGACTATTTTGAAATATATGAAGTTGATGCTGATGATGTTAGAATGAGAGTATTTGTTCAAAGTTTGACTGGAGATGTTAGAAATTAGTTCAGAGCCCTTCCTGCAAATAGTATCAATGACCTACAAGCCCTATATCAAACATTCTTGAATAGATGGGAAAAGAAGAAAGATCCTCTCCACATTTTATCAGAATATGAAAGCCTGAAAAGAGGCACCCAAGAAACTGTTCAAGATTACTGCACCAAGTTCAATAATGTTTACCAGGCTATCCCTCAAAATCTTAGGCCTCCTCCAGATTTGGCACTAATCAAATTCCTCGATGGATTTGATTCTGATATGACATACCAACTTAGGGAAAGAGCTCCTCGAACCTTAGAAGAGATGCAAAGTATAGCTGTCAGTGTTGAAGCCAACTTGATATCTAAACGAGCTAGAGCCAGAGATGAAAGGAGGATACCTTTCAAAGAGGAACCATATGCATTTTAACAGAAATTAGATGCTATTATTAAAGGAATGGATAGGCTTGGTGATAGAGTAGAAATAATTGAGAGGAAATCCCCTTGGGAGGGTCAACTAAGCAATACTGGTAAAAATCCAAATTTTAGGAAGAACCAAAATCCTAATGCTGGAAAGATTGGGCTGGACCAAAATATTAGGCCTCCATTCTAGGAAAACTATACTTATGATGAACCAACAGAAGACACTCAAATTAATTTGATGGGACTCAACAATGAACAATAAGTTTTCTTGACCCAAGAGGATCAGGAAGCTCACATGCTTAAACAATTCCAAACTCAGTCAGGTGAATCATGTGACTTCAGGGAGGAATATGATACAACTATTTATGAAGTCCACAAACAATACAATCTGAGGAACATAAGAATAGATGTTCCTGAAACCAACAGACAGAAAGATGCAAAACAGTCCAACAAAGGTAAGGTCAATACCACCCCTGTACATATTCTTTCCAGAAACAACCCTAATCCAAATAATCCAATTATTGAGGATGTATATGATAATCAGCCACATAACAAACAATCTTCCACTTCTATTCCTCCCAAAGGAAACGTAGAAGAACCTCCAGAAGTTGATTTGGAAATAACTTCAGCCCATAACCCCACTCCTGAAAGGGAGAGAAACATAGAAAATACAACAGAAAAAGAGAATCCCACTATCTGAAATACAAGAACTCAAACTGAAAAACCTTTTAACCTTGAGACTGAAGTAGGAAAATTAAAAATAGCTGTTCCATTGTCATAATTAACTAAACATGATGTCTACAGAGGTCACATCAGTAGATCACTCCAAATTTCTGTGAATGAAGATTCAGTAAATGTTTTTGATGACCAACCTGAATTGATTTTTGGCCCTAAGGTAAATGGAAAATGAGTAGATGGAGGAATCCCTCCTTTCTATGTAAGTCTGAACATACATGATAAAATACTTCATAATGCCATGTTTGATTCTGGTGCTTCTCATAACTTAATGCCTAAATCTGTGATGGAGAAACTGGACCTAGACATCACCAGGCCATATAAAGACCTTTTCTCTTTTGATTCAAGTTAGGTAAGATGTCTAGGATTGATCAAAGATTTATATGTATCACTAATCCAATATCCTGCCAAAACCATCTTAATGGACATAGTAGTAGCTGATATTCCACCAAAGTATGGTATGTTATTGTCTAGATCTTGGGGTGCAAAGCTTCAAGAATCTCTACAGCTGGACATATCTTATGCTACTATTTCAATATTTGGTCAACCTAAGAAACTGTACAGAGAAACTTTAATGAGATATGTGGTAAGTAGCCAGGAGAGACCTCAAAATTTCTTTATTTATTCCATTCACTTTGATATGGATTCTTTCATTCTCTACAATGCTGAAATTGATCCTTTGAATGAAGTAAAAGTTTTAGCAGTTGAACAAGAAGAAATTACAAATGAAAAGTCTAGTGTTCAAATTCAAGAAATTTCTGAGAACAATGATACATCAGATACTCAAAAGGAACCAAAAGAAATTAAAAAACCAGATCTTCCTATTAAACAAATCCGTAGGACTCTTGATACTAACTATGAACATGAGATCCTTTGGTATTTAGAATTTGATGGTTCAATTAACAAGTTAGGAGCAGGAGTAGGAATTTGGGTGCACAATCTTGAAAATGATCATGCTGAAGGCCATGCCTATAGATTAAACTTTAGATGCACTAATAATATGGTTGAATACAAGGCTCTGTTGCTAGGTATTAAACTGGTCAAAAGTTTAGGGGCAATTAGGGTATTAGTTCTAGGAGATTCTGATTTAATCACTCAACAGATAAAAGGGAATTTTCTCACAAACAATTCTAGATTAATATCTTACAGAGGAACAATGATTGAGATTCTCAATACATTTCTAGAAACTCAGCTGGCTAAAATCCCAAGAAAACATAATTTTCACACTCATAGCTTGGCAATGTTTGCCAACACCTATAAACTACCATTTGAGCCCAATCATCAGTTCACAGCTGACATTAGACACAGGCCAGCCATACCTGACAATGTAAAGAACTGGCAAGTGTTTGACAATGATATTCAGATTAACAACTTATTAACCCTAGAGGAAGAGTTTTCTAGCACTAATATAGATATATATACTGTTAGTGAATTTGATCAAACAAATCAAATAGAAACATACATTTCATCAGAAAGTGCAACTCAAATGCTTCACCCAACAAAATTTACCAATAAATAAATGCAGGATCTCAAAGAAATGGACATTGATGAAATTATTGAAGGAGAATCTGAAATCATTAATTTGGAAGATAATCAGTTACCTAAAGGATTAACTCCTTTAGAAGATCTCTTTGATTTTAATGATATCCCAAGGAAACCCAAGATGGAACCTCTAAAAGCTGACATTGAAGACTATAATTTGGGAACTGAAGAAAATCCGAAAATGGTAAAATTATCTAAATCTTTGCCCCTTGAACAAAAACTCAAATATGTTTAATTAATGAGAGAATTTCAAGATGTATTTGCCTGGAGCTATGAAGACCTGAAATCATATGATACCTCTGTAATTCAACATACAATCCCATTTAAAGGAAAATCAAAAACCATTCAAAAAAAAGCTCAGAAGGATTAACCCTGTACTACTTCCTTTAATTGAAAAGGAAATCAAAAGAATGTATGAAGCAGGGATAATTGCTCCTATCAGATTTTCAGAATGGGTTTCTAATTTGGTACATACTAGGAAAAAGACTGGAGAAATTAGGCTATGCGTTGATTTAAGAAATGTAAATAAAGTTTTGTTGAAGGACAATTACCCTTTACCTAAGATGGATCATATTTTACAAAGGGTGGTAGTTTCTTCTAGGATTTCACTTTTGGATGGGTTCTCAGGCTATAACCAGATTCTGGTTCACCCTGATGACTAGGAAAAAACTACTTTTACAATACCATGGGGAACATTTAAGTATGTTAAAATTCCCTTCGGACTTAAGAATGTAGGGGCAACTTTTCAACGAACAATGGACATAGCTTTTGCAAAAGAAATTCATGCTTTCTTGGTCATATACCTAGATGACTTGATTGTTTTTTCTAAATCAGATTAGCAACATTTAGATCATCTGAAACAAGTATTCTTAAAATGCAAGCAATATGGCATTTCTCTAAATCCTAAAAAGTTCCTGTTTGGTCTAGAATAAGGTAAACTCTTAGGCCATATCATCTCCAAAGATGGCATTAGAATTGATCCTGCTAGAGTAGAAGCTATTCTGCAGATACCCCACCCCAAAAATGTCAAAGAACTTCAAGCTTTCCTAGGCAAGATTAAATTTTTAAGAAGATTTGTATCTAACTTAGCTGAATTAATTAGATTGCTTACCAATATGTTGAAAAAGGATTCAAAAGTTAAATGGACAGTAGAAGCCAAACAAGTGTTTGAAGAAATCAAAATGGCTTTGACTAAAACAGGGTGTTGACAAGTCCAAAGTTTGATAAAGATTTCATAGTATTTTCATTTGCATCAAAACGCACCATTGCTGCTATTTTACTACAAAAAGATGATCAAGAATGTGAGAAACCCATAGCCTTTTTTAGTAAAGCACTTAGGGATGTACCTTTAAAGTACAAAATCATGGAAAAACAAGCCTATTCACTTGTGAAAGCTATTAAAGACTTCAGAGTCTACATATTGTACTCTCATGTAATAGCCTATGTACCAAATGCTGTTGTTAAAGACATCTTGATCTAGGATGGAATTGAAGGCAGACGAGGTAAATGGATTGCTACTATATTGGAATATGATATTGAAATAAAACCCACAAAGCTTATAAAAGGACAGGGTTTGGCAAAACTCATAACTGAAACAAATTGTCAAGCCCTGGATATTAATGAAATAGATAATGAACAGGAGATGGCGACTCCACAGATCAGCTAGGCCTTCTTAGATTCACCTTGGTATGCTGATATAATTTATGTACTATTAAACCTGCAAGATCCTCTAGAGTTATCCAGAACAAAGAAAAGGTCTTGAAAGATGAAAGCTTCAAAATTTTGTATTTTAGATAATGTTCTCTTTTGGAAAAATCATGAAGGTATTCTATTAAATTGTTTAGTAAAAGAAGAAGCTGACAAGGTTCTTAAAGAATTTCATGCAAGACACTGTGGTGGACACCTTTACTGGAAATCAACTGCAGACAAAATCCTCAGAGCTTGGTTTTATTGGCCAACCTTGTTCATTGATGTAAAGAAATTTGTTACTGCTTGCCACAAATGTCAAATTTTTGAAGGCAAGAGGAAACTGTTACCCTTACCCCTGAGGCCAATTTCCACTGAAAAGCCCTTCCAACAATGGGGACTGGACTTCATTAGAGAAATCCACCCTCCCTCTTCTGGCCAACATAAATGGATCCTAACTACCACAGGCTATTTCACCAAATGCATAGAAGCCATTCCTTGCAGACAAGCCAATGACACAGTCATTCTAGGATTCTTAGAAACCAACATACTGTCTAGATTTGGCTATTGTGAAAAGATCATCACTGATAATGTTGTTGCCTTCAAATCCAAGAAAATGATAAGTTTCTATAACAAATACCATATTACTTTAGGCCATTCCATAGCTTATTACCCTCAAGGTAATGGTTTAGCTGAGTCTTCCAATAAAAGCATAATTAATATTATTAAGAAATTATTGGAAGAAAACAAGAAAAATTGGCACAAGAAACTTACTAGTGCACTGTGGGCAGACAAACTCACTACAAAGAAATCTATTGGAACTAGTCCTTATGAACTAGTCTATGGTATGGAGGCTGTATTTCCTTCATCCTTAGGAATTCCTGTAATGAAACTACTTCAGGAAGCTCAAGTGGAGCCCAATGATATTCAAAGGAGAATTAACCAAACCATCCATTTGTAGTAGACAAGAGAAGAAGTGTATCAAAGATCCCAAGTAGTACAAGAGAAACTCAAGAAATTTTTTGATAAGAGAACTAAGGCAGAAGATTTCTACCTTGGAGACAAAGTTTTGAGATGGGATTCAAGGAGAGAACACAAAGGAAAACATGGGAAGTTTGACATCCTGTAGAAGGGACCTTTTGTTATCCAAGCCTTACAAAGGAACAATACTTACTTTTTGAAGAATTTGGATGGTATAGAGATAGAAGAAGGGCCAGTTAATGGTTGGATGCTGAAACATTACTTTGATCCAACCTTTTGATATATTCTAGTTTAACATGTACATACTATATCCTTGGTAATGTCACAGTTTGGATAGGATAGTGACTTGTTGAAGTTTAAGCCCAAAGAGAAGACCCTAAGCTTCACAAGTGTTACTGTCATACATATAATAAAGCAACCAGCAGAAGGAAATTTCAGAGCACAGTCATAGTCATTCAAAAGGCCATCTGACCTGCTGTTCTTGAATTTTCACCAGGAAAAGCCATCCCCAAGTGGAGCCAGTGTTATGCTCCTATACCAATAGGTGTCATATTTCATGATTGACTTGATGAGCTCTGTAATATGTTCATACCTTTTTTTGTTGCAAAGGTTTTCCATATTGTCAAAAAAATTTAAAAAATTTAAAAAATGTAAAGAGGGTATACCCTAAAAGAAAAATCAAAGGGTAAAAAGAATAAAATGGTCAAAAAAAAGTGAAAGAAATGAACCCCAAACAAAATAGACCAGGAAAGTGTGCAAGTCCAAATGCCACTACTATTTCATTTTCTGTAATAAGTGATTGTGTGCAGCTTGTTAAACTTTTGCCACAATTTATGGAGAGTCAAACTGTTTAAACTTGGCTCATTTATTTTTCAATTTCATGCCGTAGAATAGAGAATAAAATCTGACCAAACTGTTTAATCTTGGCAGATGAGTAGATAGGTAGAGTAAATAAAAAGGAGCTCAACAGCTTAATCTGAGCCCTTGGATGTAATAAGTGCAGACTTAGGTAGGCTTGCCATGTAAAAGAAAAGGATGATTTGATAAGGGTTTTCCAGTTTAAGTGCACCCAAATAACGAAGAAAAAATGTCAGGCTAAAGTAGGTAGGGTAGGTAGATGGTGTTGCAGAATGATACTTCTGATGAAAAATGTTTCTAAATGTGTTAACTTTTATTTTTATCACAAAGTGCAAGGCATACATTTCACTTGCTGCAGTTCAAACAAGACAAGGTTAAATAACTAACTTTTATTCACATTTTTCTCTAAAAATATTTCACTAATTTCCCCTGAAGTATTAAGGTCTTTGAAAATCAAAGGGGCTCAGAGCATTTCTTTGACTTCTGGAGGGACTAGACCCTCGGCCCAATGATCTAAAAGCCTAAGTACTCAAAATCATCCATCCATCATTCATTTCGTTTCATAAAGTTGTCTAAGTGAAAAAACCTATTTTGCTTAGGAAATACATAATATTACTTGAAAACCCCCTTTTCCCACTTTAGCCTAAATTTCTATGTGAATTTTTAACATTGGCTTAGCGCTTATTTTTCGTTCTGTTTCATATTAATTTCTAACTATTCTATATAAATTCTGAAAAAATTAACCCTTCCCATAATATGTAAATAAATTAAACCCCCACACTTTATATAATTCCTGGCCCGATGGTATATAACCATTATATAGTCAATAGGGATTAATAAATTTATCTGAAGTTTATTAATAACCTACCCCGCCACGCCATATGGGATTAATTGACCATTTGGGTTAATTAATAACCATCCCCCGACCAATCAAAATAAACCCGAATTGATTAAAACGTTGTTTATTATGCCGGGCTCGTTGCATTAACTCCCCACCATCTCCAAAGCCCGTCAGCCGTTCGATCATCGCCTTTTCATCTAAAGGTTGATGGCGATATTGCGACCCCTCGGTGACCGTGCTTTAACGTGCAATCACCAAGCGGTTTTCCGCAATACCTCTACCATGCGTCACGCTGCTAATATGCTCGCTCACCCCCAGCCCAAAACCGCCCAGCCTCAAAAGCGGTGTGATGTAAACCGCTTGCCACCCTCCGCGTAATGACAAAACGTCCCATCATGCTTACGTCATCCACCCAATAAATGCAAAAATACCCACCAAACTCAATTTCATTAAATAAACGATAAAACATGATTTTCACTATAATGCACTGTGTCCAGCTCCCATGCAAAATAACGTTCAGTCGACTGTTCGAGCATTCAACCCACCACCCGGCCAAGAAATTCCAGCATTGCACTCTGCAACCCGTCATTCAACCTGCAATTACACAGTTTACCTCCTTAATCCAGGTTTTTACCCAATTTACTCTGCAAACCTGTAATTTCGGTTTTTACTGAAAATTCTACCTGAGAAAGCCAAAATTCAAGTTAAAAACAAGCTATAGCTGCCATAAAAAGACCCAAACCTGCTATTTAGTTTGTTTTCCCATAGAGAGCCCGAATTCCATTTTGAATACATAAGAACCAAATATGGAAACTCACATAGCCCTGAATGTCGTGCCCATGAACGCACCTCATAAGGACTTAGATTATCTACCCCTGGCCGACAAATATTTTCAAATAAAAGATTTATCTGGTGATAGTAACCATCTCAAAATCTTCTGCTAAATCAGAGATAGTCATCTGAATAATTCTGATATTTTTGGACTATGGGAATCCAACCTTCCCATGTATTTCCTCCCCTCAGTCCATGTTTTCCCAGAGATAATTCATCATTGTTGTGCCAACTATGACCCTGTCCATAGAGCAGTTATGTCCCCATCCCAAACTATCCTTTTTCCTATAACTGCTAAATCCATCAATGAAATGATACAGTTCCACTCCACTCAGCCCCTTGCTCCTCTTTCCCTAGGGTATTTACTTGACAAAGCCCCTCAGTTATCTCAATCAGAAATTAACTACATTGCTCAAACCTTCATGTTGCCAAACTACCAACCCAAAGGTCCACCTCCTTATCTACAGACCTTTTTCACTGAAACTGGAAGACTAATTATTGACATGATATCCTTGATCATGGGGTTTAACTCCAGTAAATATGTTGATGAGATTACCCTAGTGTTACTATCAATCTTCACTCCAGGATATCCCCTTGCTGTCAAATATGACTATGCCACTTTCATTGGCAATAAAATCCATGATCAATTCATGAATTTGGAAAGAGAAGGAGTTTTCAAATACACATCTTTTGTTATATCATCAACTAGACATCTTTCCTTTCCCCATCAAGAAATTGGACTCAAAAGGAAATCGAAGGTCTGTGATCTTTTGGAGTTCAATCTTTCATAAAACCCTGGAATCCCCTTACACCTATAATGAATTCATTGACTTATTTGTACATCCAACATCCACTCTGTTGATAGGAGTTCCCCCTCCTAGAATCACTGGTGACATGAAAAAATTCTCCATCTCTCCAAGCAGTGTAGGATAGGTGATTGGTACCTGTACCAAAATCACACAGAAATAAGAATGTATGGGTGTGAACTTTGCCCTTTCAAGTTGCCTAAATATGTGCCCATGAGATTGTTTGCGCTAGAGTATTTTAGACAGATCATAAATGTAGACTTAGTCCATTTTTGTGCTACCAAGAAGAAGGCCCAGTTAAGAATAAAGAACCAGCTAGGCCCTTTTGTCATTCATTCTAGGGATGCATGGCAAGAAGCTGAAAAGATTTTAGAAGACCACCTTATATTGAAGAAGAGTTTTTGGTGGGTGCCATATGATCCAAATAGTTTCATATGTGATAGAAGGACAAGAAACAGGCTGTCAGATTATATACATCATAGGATCCCAGAAATTGAACAGTTTGCAAATCAAAAGGGTTCTAACCAAGAGAACCTTGATGCAGAACTCAGAGAGAAGATGCCAAGACATGCAAGTAGAAATCAATTCTTTTATGGAGAAGTTCATAGTTTTGCAGAGTAAAGGGCTATCAAGTCCTCTGGTCATTAATGATAAGTTAATGAAACACATTGATTATGTAGATAAATTAAATAAGTATGCTGGAAATCAAGCTAGCTCATCATCAAGTGCATCAGGAGTGAAAGCACTTCCCATAGGCCGAGTTCTCTATGACAGCTTAGAGAACTTATTCTACATTAAGCATGAGGTAAAACACCTATTCACCATCCAGCCTAACTTCTTAAGATATACAGGGACTGATGAAACTCTTAGGAAACTTCAGAAGCACAAATTGCTAGAGCAGAAATGGTGGGAAGATATGTTAGAAATTTTGTAAATTTTATCTTTGGTAAAAGGTAAATTTTGGGCTATTTACCATGATTAGATGAATAAAGGTGAACAGGGGTCAAAACAGGTTGAAGAGTATCAAAGTAGGTAAAGATAATCAGTCAAACAGGGCAGCCAGCATGAAGTTACTAAAGAAGACAACAACAAGTCAAATAAAAGGACCTGCCTCCAGCACACTCAGCACAAATAGGAACAACACAACAATAGTTCTCTTTTCTCCTATTTTCGAGACTAGTTGTCTCTATTTTCTTGGAAAAATGATTAGTCATCAATAGAATATATTTCACTCTGTTATGAGATATTTTGTGTAAAATATTTTGTATAAATATTCCCTCAATTGGAGTATTGAGGGTGGATTCATATACATTGCTGTAATACTGGTTTTTTGGAATAAAGTGCTGATTGGATCAAACTTTCGTATGGCTTGCTGGATAAAGAATTAATGCAAGGGACTTTTCACAGATTTCTTGAATCAAACATCGGATCAATAAGTCCTCTATACCTTATGTTTTAAAGTTTTCCTTGTTTATTATATCACCTTTGTTTCACCTCTGAATGATAAACAAAAATGAGTAATTCAGAATATGCTTGATTGCACTCTGTCTTCAAACTTTATCATCTCTATGTTTTCTTCTGAATTAGAATAAATAGTGAAATCTTAATTGCTCCTGTTTTCTAGTTCTGTCACTTTGATTATTATTTAAATAATACTTAACTGCTCTTTAATAAGTAATCAATTCCAGTTTTATATTTTCAAATAGGTTGAAGGATTCTTAACTGCCCTTCATCCTTTTTTGATCCATTCCATTTATTCTAAGTCTTTATTTGTTCCCTGTTTGATTATCTTGCTCTGTGAAACCATCTTTTGTTAAGAAACCCAAATCCAGTAAATCCATCTTACTTGACTCCATTAGCCCAATGGTCTAAACTACTGAGTCTTATCCCTTTGCTATTGAATCTCACCACCCAAACTCAAACAAAATCCTAAACTTCATAACTAGCCTAATATCTTTCAAAACAAAGGTAAAACTTAAAGAGAGAGCCCTCTCTGGATGCAGATTGGCTAGAATCTATATCTAAAAGATTGGTTTGTGGTTACCTCGGCCTCCTTTCCCTTTCTTATAACTTTTGGGAAAACCTGAGTGATAACACCCCATATGTCCTAGAGTAGCGCTACTATTTCACACTTCGCAGCACTTCCAAATTCAGAATCACCGCAATCTTCGCGAGATCTACCATCAGTGCTTTCTGCAAACCACATGTCCCAACAGGTTCCCAAAAGGAATGAGAAACATACACTTCTTGAGGTTAAGCACGATTTTGTATCTTCGATAGGTATCCAGCATCAAGCGTAAGCTCACTACATGGTGCTTAGCCAACCCAAATACAGTCCAATCATCAAAATAAACCTCCAAGAACTTGTGAATATGTTCCTTGAATGCTGCAACAACCACGCGCAAAAAGATGGCCGGTGCGTTCTTCAACCCAAACGGCATGACAGTGTATTGAAAGAAACCCCACTCAGTCCTGAAGGTTGTCTTGCTCCTATCTTCTGGTGCGATTCTTGATTTGGTGGTACCTGGAGAACCCATTAGTGAAAGAATATTCTTCTTGCCCACTGACATTGTCCAACACCTCATCTATGAATGGAGTTGGGAATGGATCATGCACATAAGTGTCATTCAATTTTCTGAGATCCATGCATATTCTTATCTTGTCCTTCTGCTTCTTTTCCTGCACCACCATTGAACTTACCCAATCAGATTCTTCCACTGGCTCAATGATTCCTGCTGCGAGCATTTTGTCTAATTCTACGTGGAACTTCTCCTTGTATTTTGGATTTAAGCGATAAGGCGTCTGCTTAACTAGCTTCACGCCGGGTTTTAATGTGATCCTCATCATTCCTAAATCTCTGATGATTCCCTTTAAATCCAAAAACTTGGTTGGGAATAAGTCCTGGTACTCGCAGAGTAACTCAATGACCTTATCCACCGTCGCGTCATCCCAGTAGTCACCAAGCATTGCAAACTTAGGTTTGGCCTTCGTACCAATGTTCACCTGCTTCATTTTTACTGGCGCGGTTATGTTAGGGTTCTCAATCTGTGTCCCTTGAACCTCACGATGGCCTTATTTTTCTGGAATGTTAATTTTCCACGAATCTTCATCTTCTTCTTCAATAATTACATTATAACATTCTAGCACGCAGCTCAGCTGAGTGGCCCATTCAGGTTGAATCGATTCTACTGGCTCCTATGGTATCCTAAAGATAGCTTCTTTTACCTCTTGTAGCGCTTCATCAATGCTGTCCCACCATCCATCCTCAAAACTAAAGGTCATCATGAACCCTTCGTGCAGGATATCCCATTCACCTGTCCCATGGTGGAGCTTCAGCTCTATATACTAATTCATGGGTATAACATCTAGGGTATGATAGAACAGGTGAACCCACTCAGGTTGTGGCTTTTCTCCATAGACCTTCGTCCACTTGGTCAGGTGTGCACACGGATCATCTCGTCCATCATATTTGTCTGTTAGTCGCATCTTAGGCTTTCCAAAATGCGTGTGCATCATTCTCCTGCATTCGTGCCAGTCTTCAAAGCCCCCTTTATGCATACCCCACCACCTTGCAGGTGTAGTGTGTAGTACCCAATTCAAGGCCTGGAAACGTTTCTTTTCCAACACCTCCCTTTCAAACTTATCTAGGAAAGTATCTACCTCACTTAACCCATCATAAGTAGGCAGATCCCTCACTTCCATTGATACGTAGCGCAATGATCTTGTCATCATATTACAGTTCATCTTGGTTACCTCATGTAACCGGTTCTTCCATCACTCCATTTCCTCATCCGAATTCAAAGTATAGGAGCTCTCGCGCTCCCATACAAGCCGTCCATTCACAGTGGGATTCACCCAGTCCTGGTTTCACGCTTTTATATTATAGATGGAGTCCAAATCATCATCACTTTCATAGTCACGCACCGGCTCTGTATAACGCGATCCTTCAGCAGGATCTAGAGGTATAACTACACGTAGTGACTTCTTTTCAAAAATCATCTTGCGCTTCTTTAGATTAATCACCTCGTTCATGTCAGTGGCCCAATCAATTCCTAAGAGTGCAGGATAGGGATTGTTGTCATCAACAATCTCTATTACTTCAAAGTCTACTAGTGCGCTTGCTCCCTTAATATCCATAGTGATTCCCTGCAATCATCCCATGGGTATTATTTTCTATTGGTTTTCCATGCATAGTTGAATAGGAGACCATTACAGCGTAGCCCTCCCCATGCGCTCCCATGTCTGCTTCGGCAGAACATTCACATCCTATCCTAAATCTAGAATTACTTGGTCCATCTCATATTCTCCAATCTATGTGGTTAACCTCATTTCTCTTCTCGTCCTCATCTTATGCTTTCCAATCTTTCGGACTATGCACAGTTCTCTTGGTGTGGTCCCAGCGCATTTGTTAATGAGTTCCTGTAATCCTTTTACATCCTTACTGTCGCGCAGTAGCTTCATGCATGTTTCCAGGAATGTCGTAAGCATAGATGGGTCCATCTTCAGCTCCAGTCTATCTTTGCTTCCTGAAGTGGATGCATCAGTGAAGCTCTTCTTAGCTTCCATGAAGGTTTTCTTAGCGTGCTCCAAATCAAACTCTGCTTCTTTCGCTAGAGTTTTGTGAACCGAAGTACTATCTTTGAGTTGTTTTCCTTTGTCATCTCCCATCGTGATTCCACTTTGGAGCACAATGTTCACATTCGGATCTTCCTCACACAGCTCATACCTCATCATCTACAGGTTCTGAGTTGGGGGAGGTAGTAGTGCTCCTTTGTCGCATATCCTAGCTATCAACGTAGGACAATCTTCTGTCTCATGATCAATCAAGGTACAATATAGACATGATGGACGCGTTGGGTTCGTAAAATCGTGGTCATAATGTCCTGGTCCTCAACAATTGTAGCATATCAGCGGTCCGTGACCTCTTCTAGGTCCTCCCCCACCTCGGCCTCATCCATGCCCCTAAAATCTTGTTCGCGCCACTCTTTCATTCTGGTCTAGGGGTCGCGTTTTGGCTTGAACTATGTAGGTGGGAATTCTATCCATCATTAACTCATAGCTTCTACAAGTGCACTCATCATGTCCCATTGACCTACAAAAGTTATAGAACAAATGCTGCAAATTTCGTGTATAATTCTGTAACAAATGGCAGTTTTCCGTAGCATGTTTCCCTCCTATTTTAAAAATCATGCACCAAAAAGTAGGCACCGCGCTAGGTCCTGCTTGTGCTTCTAGCCTTAATGGCTTCGGTCCTCCTCCCACGAGGTAATTTGTGAACAGTGGGAAATGGTCCTTATCATGACCCTGACCCTTGCATTTTACGCACCAAATCTCTTCACGCACTTCCGGGTGAGCTATCCTATCGTGTTTCAGACTCTCCATGTCAAGGCATAAGTTTTTCAACTACGCATGGGTCTTATGAACTCCCATGTTAGGATATTTCATTGGGGTCTCATGCAACCTCATCGTGATCTTTAAGGCCTCTGCCTAAGTCGTTAACTTCTGCTGTGATAACGCGCTCCTTAAATGTGGCGTTAGTGATGCTACAAACTATTCACGATGTTGTCCATTCGTCAGATTCATATTAGCTTTTCGAATCATACACTTTAGCCTCTAATCCATTTCCTAAGGAGTCTCACTTGGTAGCATTGTGATCTCTTTGAATCCAATGGTCGATTGCACCTATGACTTTGGCCTGCTAAATTCTCTGTTTAGCATTGCTTGGATATTCACAATTCCTGCATTTGTATTATCATTGGAGTGATTAATATACCAGGTCAGCGCGTGGTCCTGCAGGGCACTAACCAGTGTCACTTTCTTTATATTGTCATCTGTAACTCCCTGCGCTTCCCATACGGCTCTTACCACAAACCAAAACTGGTCCAGATCTTCATTTCCCACTCCCTTGAACACATACAACTTTATTGTGCTTACCATATTGACTCGCAGTGGTGGCAGAGGTGATACGGGTGAAGATGGAGGTGAAGGTGGTGAAGCTAGTGGTGGTGTGGGTGGGGGTCGTATTCGCAAAATTATTTTCCTTATCACATGGATCACACTTTGCAGCGAGACCTTTGTGAGTTCTTCCTTGTCCCCTCATGGAGGTGAAATCAAAGGGCTATTCGCTGGTCCCTTTCTTCCTTCGTTTTTTTTCCAATTTGCATAGCTCTGAACATCAAGGTAATTGCATAACCCTCTTTTCACACAATAGCATTTTAATCCAAGTATTCAGAGACTTTACGTACTTACCTTGCGGTCCTTTGAGAAAGCATCACTCTACCTCACTGTAGCTAATTGAAGTGTCTACCATGAACTCAGTAATGAATCCTCCTATAATCCGATCAAGCTAGTGATCAACAGTGAGCACGCTCTGATTCTCCGATGCTTCCAATTTGTGCACCAACTCCGGGGTCCACACAATAGGACCATCGAGCTTCCACCTTCCTTAACTATCTACTAGCTTCATGATCCACTCGTACAACTCAGTAGGGAAAGATGTGAAAAATATCTCATGGATTTCTATGTATAGGTAGTAGTCTAACCACTCTTCTTTTGTTAGTCGTAGATTCCTATTCTCTTACACCACGAACTCCTGAATCCTCTTGTCCAACAAACCTTCAATTTCCTTCTTAGTTGGATTCCAATGATACAACGTTGGACATCTCTATGCAGATTCCAGTCTTGGTAACAAAACCATTTGTTGGCTTAATGGGGCCTGACCCAGGTTCGGAGTCAATTAGCCAAAAAAATCCCTACACTACTAGCCTTTTCGGCATCAGCTCACGGTGTGCGGACTGAAGTCTCATCTGAAGCAGTATGGGGGGATGCTGGAACCAAGTTTCTACACCCTCCAGATGTCTGAGGGGTTGCTTTAGTCCAACTGTGAATACCTTCACGCAAGTCACTTCACGCACTATTCTGACCTGCGATACCTTTGCGATCTGTTATAATCGCCTTCGCTCAGTCCTCATTAGGGGCTGCGGTGCTTTCATGCTGCTATGGTAGCGATCTGTGCTATTTCACCAAATTACATTGTGTATCTTACTTATCTTCCTACAGATGTTAGTTAACTTCGTGTAAACAGATACTTTATCTCACATTTACTTAAGAGACACAATCATATATGTTCACACATCATATATACAATAGAAATGTAATTTATACCCAATACATTCAATGCAGAAAACAATAAATGAATACACAAGAATGGTATAAAACTTCTCTTTATTAATGCTTCAACGGTTATAGACTCAACCTATCCTGCGCACTCAGCTGTAGGGGTCCGCGCACTCAGCTGCGGACTACTAGGCCTCTACGCACTTAGTTGCAGAGCCTTCTCCTACTCTACGACCCAAAGACTCGACTCTACACTTTAGACAAGACTCAATTCTTCATCATTCCTCTATTCATTTCTATTTTTTACAACTTAGACCCCCACTCTATTTATACAATCCCATGGTTTGCAGACCATGGGTAGATCTCTAAAGCCAAAATTACATTACAAAATTGAGGGTGGACAACCCTATGGCTCATTTACAACTTCGCGCTCCGCGCCCACAAATTGCGGAGTCTTTACATCATATTTACAACTTTTAACCAAAAACTGGGGTTTTAGCCCCAAAACTTCCCTTGGGGGATCCCATGCCCAAAAAAAATCATGAGAAAGGAAAAGAAGTTGCAAAAATAAATAGGAAAAGGTTTGAAAACAAGATAAGTTTTTATACACATGAAGATAGTGATGGTCTTTTAAACAGTGAAGAAGGAGAGTTTGATCAAGATTGTCACTTATGGAATTTGAAGATAAAATTAGTAATGAGTTTGATGGCCTAGAATAAAAGGGTATTTTTATTGAAACCCTTGACACGAATATATCAGATGTAGTGATAGTTACAGATGTTAGCAAATGTTCAAGTTTGGGAGCAACCCAATTTCTACTGATCAAGAATGAAGAAGACAAAGCATCATCGGGTATGGGTTTTTGTTCAAAATGTGATCCATTTCCTTGTCTATGTAATAATGATAGCAATGATGAGAGTGAAACCACTAAGCCTGTACTTAGGGGTAAAAGTGAAAGTAAGCACTCTAAAGAGAAAACAAATTAAAAAATGATGCCTCTAGAAGTAGCAAATCAAGGCAAGTCAGAATCAATGGACAATGTAGATGTTCCTATGCTAAGCAAAGATAATTATCAACAATGGAAAGAACTGAAGAAGTATAATTTAATGAATCTCGATGCCTAGCATCTAGTATGTAATGGATACACCAAGTTTCCTCCATCAGATAAGGAAGTGCAAAAGAACAATAAGGCTTTGAGTAAAATTTTTGTAGCATATTTTATTTAACATTGAATAAGGTTATGCATTATTCAACTACAAAGAAAGTGTGGGATAAGCTACAAGAAATACATGAAGAAGTCCCAAAGGAAGATTCTTCATTCAACGAACTACCAGGTAATCCTATCTCTAACAATGTGTCCAAAATGACAGATGTAGTTGCTGATTCAAAAGAAGACAGGTTAGAAGATTTTTTTTTTTTAATCTTAGAACAAAACTTGATCTTGATTTGAAAAAGATTGTTAATATTAAAGAAACGTTGCTAACATATGATAACAAGGATAATGCTGATATGATATCTAACAAATATTGTGAAGATCTTGAAGTTGAGGTAGTCTCTCTAAGAATAGATCTTGAAAAATCAAATAAGCGGAATGAAGAACTACTTCAAGCATTTGAAGAACAAGAAAAATGGGCTAAAAGAAGAGGTTCTCAACTTAAAGCAGCAAATGGAGGAAGGAAGAAGGGTTGAAGAAGTTATGAAGAAGCAGTATCTAGAAAAGGAGAAGAAATATCAAGTTGAGGTAAACATCCTAAAAGGTAAACTAGAAGAAAAAGATAAACATTTGCGATTTCAAGATAGTACTAAGATTTTGGATAATATTCTTAGTAATCAAAGGTCTCCCACTATCAAGTTTATTCCTAGTTTTGATGAAACTGTTAGAGGAAAACCTAGTTCACAAGCTGTGGCAAGAAATTCTAATGAAAAATCTGAAATGCTCAACAAAGAGATAAGAAGTCAACCTAATCAACAAAGGAAAGTGAATCTTCAAAGGAAATAATTTAATCCTAACTATATAAATGTTAATCATTTCTCTCCTTTGGTCAATAACGTTGAATGTCCTATATGTTATAATTATGGACATGTTGCAACCAACTACATAAGTAGATTATGTCAAGCTAATAACCGCATCTCAGAAAGATCATCAACTTCCAGATACTTTAAGGGATATTGTTTTGCTTACCATATATTTGGTCACAAATCCATTGATTGCAATAGAAGAAATATGAAACATATAAGATGTTATGCTTGTAACAAGTTTGGGCATGTAGCAAAAGAATGCAAGAACAAGTCTATGGATCATCAAAGACAACATGGTAAGAAACCAGATAAAGAATATTGATGTCAAAAGGCCTGAAAAAGATGGATCCACCAACAGTTCTCATAATAAGTAGGAAGAAGAAGAACATATAAGGTGTGGTATTTCTCTTTTCTCATTTGAAGATGAATATGAATGGTACATAAATAGTGGATGCTCTCATCATATGACTGGAGATAAGAATAAGATGGTATCTCTCAAGAAAAATCAACATGGTAATGTTATTCTTGGAACTAATGTTACATCAAAGTACTGGGATAGGATAAATCCAGAATTAATAAACATAGAGGAGCAACTGATACTTTATTAGTTCAAGGTCTAAAATAGAATATTCTAAGTGTAGGTAAAATGGAAGATAAAGGAAATATAATTGTGTTTACATCTACCAAGTGCAAGGTTATGGATGAAGAAACTAGAAAATTCATAGCAAGAGGATATATAAACCTAGATAAATTATATGTGCTTGAAGAATGGAATTCTCGTAGATATGAGGATTCAAACTTAGAGTAAAAGAAAATTGTGCCTATTCTAGTCCATTATTATTAAAAGAAAACTTCTAATAGTGGATGCAGAAGTAATGTGAGGTACTTGACCTCATAATAACATAAGTTTATTATCAGGTCCTCAAGGGGAGTAATACTTGTTTTGTCTTAATGATGATTCCCATGTTTTTTTTATTTTTTTTTTTATATTATATTATTATTTTTTATTATTTTTTTATTATTTTTTATTTTATATTCATGTTGCTATGCTATTGACAGGCATCTGGTGTAAAACAATAAAAAATATCATTCTGTACAGGCACAGGGGGAGCTGAAGTTGTGAAATTCAGTATTTCACTTTTTGTATGCGGATCCTATGAAGACAAGTCACGTGTATACACAAGTTCTGAATTGAACAGTCGTGTATATCTTGGTATGATGAAGAAACAGTGGGACAGACTCAGGAAAAGGATCTGATATGCTTCAATCAATTATTTTTTGACTTTCTTGTTATGATGGTTGATGATTATAGTTTGCTGATGCTATTTAGAAGTGGTTTTGGCTTTTTATAAGTTATTGATACCTTGATGGATGATTGATTGATGAAGATACTTTGATTTCCTAACTAGTGGATGAGTTGATGTGACTAGATCTAACGATGAACAATTGGCACAGGTTCAGTGGGAGCATTTGGTATGCTTCTAATAATGCGTTGTTGGCATTATGTTTTCTTTAGAATTCCTTGATACATAATGATGCTTATTAATGATTCTACATAGTATATGATGGTTGTTGAAGGCTATCTTGGTCTTGTTGCCTCACTATAAAGGTATTTGGTCTTGGTTATACATGTCATATATGTCATTTGATGTAAAGGTCACGTAATGACCTATGATGTAATCATTGTCAAATTCAATCATGTATGGACTATTGTGGTCAAGTATTTTTGGGTATCTAATGTAATTTGTAACCCCATTGTGATTGATGTAATAATGAATTCAAATATGTAAACCCACTGTGATTGGGTGATTGATGAAATTTTGAGTCCTTGGTGATAAGAAAAATCATATTCAAATAAGTCGCATGTGCTTGGGGGCGCATGGTGAATATTCATACTCAACAATTTAGATCTACAATGCTCAAGAGAGAAGCCTTCATTCAACATTGGTTAACCCTTTTCCCTTGATGTCAAAGGGGGAGAGTAAATTGGTGTTTGAAAATCTTGGTGCTTAGCTTGATGTGTTTTACAGGTATCTACAAGTGATGGTGACCAAACACCAAAGTGGTTGCCATCAAGTCCAAAGGGGGAGATTGTTGACATTATGACTAATTTATGGCATTATGACTTATGTGTTGTTCTTGATGACAACCTACCTAATGAGTTGTCCTTTGGTGTAAACCAACTTGATACAAATGTCAACAGGATGTGACTATAGATGTGATAGAGAGTTTGGACAAAGGGATACCAGTTCAGAGGCAAATGAATGAAAAATATGAAATTTCAAGAAGTACACACGAGTTATATTAAGCAAAGGTGCGTACACACGTGGGTATGAAGAAGAAAAGGCACGTACAATTTCTGCATCATGGTATTGTAAATACCAAGGGTCCTTACCATGGTATTTCCCTATGGTATTGAACCCAACAACGAATGTTTTGATCTCATCTAAGAAAACTATCAGCTGGAGTATGAATTTGACCTGTGGTATTGGATAAGGGATAAGCTATATAAGGATATGAAGATCAAAGTGGTAGATGCGTGCAAGTGATGAATATTTTATGAATAGTTAGATCTGAAGCAAATATAGATTTAATCAACTGTTAATGTTTCAATTGATCTAAAACTAAATATGCACCCTAGAATTTGATGATGGATCAAATCCAATAGATCTGAGATGACAATATTGATTATGAGGTGATTTGATTTGTGCTATTAGTGTCTTGACACATGATTTATATATATATGCCTAGGTCTGGGTATGCCTAACGTTTTGTGATGCAATGAAGGTTTGTTTCGGTAATTATATATTTGTACGCAGGTTTTACAACCTGAAAGGCACATATACACACGAGTTTGATACTGGTAAGTCACATATATATTATGATATATACATGGATTTGTTTCTTGAAAAACGTGTATACATGCGGGTTTGTTTTGAGGAAAATGCATACAGAAACTAGGGTTTTGATGAAAAGGATGTCTGGTCAGTTTAATCAATCTTGTTGTGTTTTTGTTGTCTATCAATGAAGTCTTGCTTGATGATTTGAGCTTAACAATAATGTTTAAAATATGAATTGACTGATTGAAGAATGATGAAGATACTTGATGTTTGTGATTGAAGTCCAGTTAATGTTTCGTGATTGTTTCAAAATGATGTAGTGGATCTTTGTATGATTCAATATTTACTTTAGAGTGATAGTGGTTTAGTTTCAGGATTAGTGGTTCACTTTAAGGTTTCAATGGTTTGAGATCTATACATGGGTATGCTTTATGAAAAGCATGTACACACATGGGTTTTCTACTGTAAAGTGGCATATATATTTAGATATATGGTTGATAAGGGTTTGTAGTAACAAAATCTAGTTTCTGTGTTATGCAGTATGTTGATTGGTATTCTGGTTATAGTGATCTGACTGTTCTGGTTGTTTAAGTCTGGGTTTCAGTTGATTGGTTGAGTTTTGGTTGATTCGGTTGATTCAATGATTGGGTTAGAGATTGATTGTTTTAGATAATGATTGAGTGGCTTGTTGCAGTAATCAGTTTCAACTTTGATAATTGGTTTTGGGTTTAAATGTTGGCAGTGGGTCCAATCTGAAAATTTGATGAAACATGGCCTACAATTGTGATGTGTTGTATCAGGTGGATCTAGTATGAAAATTTATGAAATGTGGTCCCTGGAGGTGTTGAGGGTTGGAGCCTTCATTGAGGAAGTCGAAGCTCCCTTCCAATGGTAGTTGGTAAATTAGGTAAGGGGGTTGGACCTCCCTTTTAGTGGGTTTTGGTAAACGAGATCAGGGGGTTGAATCTTCCTTCTAGTGGGTGCTGGAGAGTGAGAGAAGGTTTTAGCCTTCTACAGGTGGGGTTCCTGCATGCTGGTATGAGTCTGCGCTAGTACAAGATTGTAAGAAGTTTTTCTTCATAATAAAAAGAAGACATAGATGACAACACTGGTGGTTTTTTCCCACATTGGGTTTCCACCTTAAATCCTGGTGTTCATGTGTGATGGTTTATTTTGTTCTTACTACACATGGTTAATGTGTATTTCATTCTTAATGAAGTATTGATGCACTAGCTTAAGATAAACAAAAGATGAATTAACTAAAAAAATATGTTTTACTGGATATAAACTAGTTGTATGAATAACAGTCGTGTATACACACATGTTCCCTTTAGTAAAGTCGTGTCCATAAATCAGGATATGAATATGAGAAGCTTAATTGTTTGAAAATACTGAGTCACCCCCCCAGTATTTTTCCCAATTGTTTG
Source organism: Pinus taeda (assembly GCA_000404065.3). NCBI lineage: Eukaryota > Viridiplantae > Streptophyta > Pinopsida > Pinales > Pinaceae > Pinus > Pinus taeda. The sequence goes on along the minus strand of APFE030608631.1, from coordinate 26,369 downwards.
ATGGAACTACAATGATTCAGTTGGTTCTATTAGCATCGCTAGCAAAAGGCCCAAAATTGGATCCATATATGCTCTTAAAGTTTCCAAATTTGCTTAAAAATCATCCCAAAGGATCCAAAAATGCTCTTGAAATATTCAACATTTGCTCAAAATCATCCAAAGGTCAAAATCAACGCAAGAGGAGAGACCTTGGAAGGGCGGAAATACATTATCGGGAGGTAAAAAACCCAAAGAAGACAGTGAAAATCAAGCATCGCAGGCTTAAGCAGAGGAATGAACAGTAGCTGTCAGATATGGCCGATCAACGGTCCAGATCTGATCGGCGGGAGGAAATCAACGGAAATTAGCATGGGCCCAAGGGAACTTGCGATGGCGATCGACGATCGCTATCGGGGATTACTATGAGCACTAACCATGGACCTCTGGCTCGGGCGATATGCAATTGCGATCAGATCTCATCGCTGCATCGCAGCGGAACAACACTAAGGGGTGGGGCCTATGCATATACATATGGGTGACCTAATAGCTGGACCCAACGATCTTATATATGATATTTCATAATATCTCAGGTCCGCCGAAGCCAATTTTTAATGTATTTCAATGTTTTTCACGTATTTCAAAAATACAAAGGGAAGAATGTGGAAAGGCCTTTTTGCGACTTGCGATAGTGATAAAGCCCAGACTCGATGGGATTCAGAAAAAAATATATAAAATTTGAAGTCCCCAAAAGCTATTTTTCAATGTATTTCATGTATTTTCATGTTTAATGAAATACAAAGGGAACGAGCCAAATGCAACTTGCGATGGTGACAAGGATGGACCCGATGGGTTTCAAAATAGAAATACATATATTTTCAAGTCTGCTAAAGCCCATTTTCATGCATTTTTCAGTGTTTTTTGCATATTTCATAATACAAGAAAAATACACAGGAGCAGGCTTTTTTGCGACTTGCGATGGCGAAAAGGGCGGACCCGAGAGATGAATAAACAAAACTTGAGGACTTTTGAAGTCTGAAAGACACAGAAAGAAGCAAGATTTTTCATGGTTGTAGTGTTTTCTGTATGAAATAGAAAATAATCATGTATTAATAGAAAGGGGCGATCTAAAGGGATTATAAGGGCCCAAAGGCCCATTCCACCATATAATAGAGCTCGAGAGACATATTACCAAGAAACGAGTGTCAGAAAGGGAAAGAGAAGGGCCACAGCATGCAACTTGCTCGAAATAGAAACATCATGGGCATCAACAACACAGCTCAGCCAAAGACAACACAGATCATGGAGCAGACAACGCAACTGTCCAAAACAAACATAAATATCAAAGGCCACAACACAACTCATTAAAACAAGCATCATGGGGCATCTTTGGCACGAGAAAGCTCCTAGACAGCGCATCAAACTTCCCCGAAGGTTATTGGGTTGTATTATATTATTTTCACATAGTTAATAGGGGGTTTGAGGGGTACCCGTAACCCCACTTTATGGGGTCCAGGGCAGCGCCCCGGAAAATTTTGGTTTTGGACCCTATGTTAGGTTGGGCAGACTCACCTATGGTTTTGTGCATGATTTTCGCACATGTTTTTTTGGACGCGACGGTTTTCGGTCCATGGTTTTGGATGCGATGGTTTTCAGTCCATGGTATTGGATGCTTCGACATGTATAAATATGTATT